>WARS01003150.1:0-292330 GCA_008933995.1 Datnioides undecimradiatus | reverse complement strand
ATAATATAAGATTTAAAGTGATTAAGTGATTAAATCAATCTCAGAAGTTAAAAACTGTGTTGTTGAGCTGCGCTGACATGAAATGATTGAAGTTAAATGAACAAACAGCTCAAGGTCAGCAAACTTAAACTTATATTATTATTATTAATGAATTATATTATATTATTAACTATATTATTATTATTATTTCTGCAATAAAATGTCTAACAGCAGTACGACCTATCTTATGTATATTGTTGATATCATAGACCTTTTATCCAGCTTCAAGCCACAACTTTGTGAGACACCCTTCAGAAGTCAGATGAGGGATTTCAGTCATCACACATCTGGATCTACTGTTGTCGGAGTAACGAGCTGAGCAAACGTCAGCTGCTCCTCCAGGACGTGATCCCCCTGTGACGTCACGGCATCACCTGACTCCGTCATTCGTTGTCATTTCGTGTTGGCAGAATATTAAATATTGGTTTTTAAATTTTATTTGTAATAACTCATCAGCCTATGTTAAAGAAACTCTTAAGCTGCTTCAGTGGACTCAGTGGAGTGTGTTTTAAGCTGAACTTGTTTACAGCGTTCTATAAAGAACGTCCCTGACAGGAGGCTTTGTGTAACTGTCGTCACAGGCTGATGAGTGCTACTCATCGGTATAATGAACGTCATATGTAAAATCATGGGGGTGACCCTTTGAAATAAAAACCCCCATTAACCAACAATCCCAACAGAGGTGTCACATGACGCTGTTCCTGGGGCGTTTAAGAATGATGTCACATACAGCAGCAGCGTCATGGCTCAGCTGGCAAACAGCACTTTGACGCCGCTGGTTCAGTCTGCTTAAAGGACCCAAATTCATTTGTCCATGGACTGATCACTTATGTCTGTCGCTAGATTAAAGTGATCTGACACTGTTTCAGCAGTCATTGAGCATGGGTGTATATTTCAGACAGTAGGCCGGCTCAGCACTGACAGCAAGGAGGCTGATCCGCTGTAAGACTGTTACAGGTTTTATCCCATTAACCGAGCAACGCTGCCGGCCCCTGGAACTACACTGGCGTTAGGTGCTTCGCCGGTAATTCCTCTGTTCCCCCACAGTCCGGATGACTTCTCCCCATGTTACTCTGTTGGTTTATTTAGGTGTAATTAAAGACAGAATCACCTTATAAAAATGTGATGCTCGGAAACTCAACATGAGCTATCGAGATAAAGCTTAATTCCTCTCCTCAAACATCCACCGGGCCATAACGGTGGTTGTGGGGCTCCTAATGGGCTTTGTTATCGAGGCAGGATGGATGGTGATGGTTACTGTTTCACACCGCAACACAGCTATGGCGTGGAGGGGGGCTATAATTCTCATGATAATTGGGTTAATACCTGTCATGATATCCCCTATTACCACAGCAGTAAATACAGGAGAGGTAGGAATTATCGTTGTTAATTAGAAAACATGTAGATCAGCAGCATGAAGAGGAACTGTATATCTCAGCTTAATGCGGGGCAGAGATCACCTTTATTGTTATGCGGACGTGAATGTGTATGGCCTTTGTGTGGGTGTGTGTGTATCATCCCAAGAAGGTACATTTTGCTCCCATGCGTTGCTATTTGTGTGTACATGTGTGCATCCTCAATTCCAATTGTGCCATTTGTTCGCGCGTACCGGTGTAAACCTTTGCGCAGGCGCTTGAGCGCACGCCGGAGTGTGCACACGTACGCGTGTGTGTGTGTCTTGCCGAGCAGGTGTGTGTGAGAATGTGACACGGTGTCTGTCCCCTGTCCTCTTCCCTTTTCTGGGCTGGTTACTCAGGGGGCAGCTATAAAAGGAAAGGGCTCTGTCAGCCTGTGATGTAGCTGGCTGTGTGCTACACACACACACACACACACAAAAGCTAAGGATAAGGCAGCAAGAGGATATGGGCCAAAGGGCCAGCTGAGTTTACTAAACTTTCACAGGAGACTAAAATAGGCCCTGTCAATTTGTAGAGTTATAGCATCTCTGAGAAACAGGCTGCTGACTCGGCTTAATTTGTTCATTTTAGTCGTTAAGGAGGAGCTGCATGTTTGCCTCCACGGCCACAATTCTGGGACTTTGACACCAGCGCAGAGAGTCGTGGAAAGGAAGAGAAAGTAGAGAAAGCAGAGAAGAGAGAAAGACATTTTAAAAAAAAGAGCAGGGTAGACGAACCACAGGGGCGAGTGAGTGGACGTGTTCGAGTCAGGAAACAAGAAAGAAAACATGATAGAGCTCTGTGGGGGCGGCCGGCGAGGGAGGGCGGGTGAGGCAGGGAGGGAGGGATGAGATGGAGTCATTGAGGGAGTAACAGGTTACAGGGTGGCTGTTATCAGCCAAGTGATTGCTGTTGAATTGACTTTTGTTCCCCTGGCTGTGATGAGACTGAGTGTGTGGCCCCACCCTCTGTTCACTTCTCTCCTGCTCCTCTCCTCCTCAACATCCGCATCCTCCTCTTTCGTACCCCTCCTCCCTCCCCCTCCTCCATCTCCTCCCCTTCCTGTTGGTATTCCACATTAGCCCTGAGGGGAGGCCAATCACTCATGCGCGAAGAAGACGGTTTGAATGATACCAGACATTCAGACCATGCCACACGCACAAACACGCACCCTCAGAATGCTAATGCTCCGATCTTGCTGTGTGTGCATGTGCCAAGGAGGACAAGGGTTGAGAAGGCCAAGCGGGTGAAACCGCGTCCCCGTGTGATTTTGTCTGCTGTTAACATCAGGCGGCCGCAGGTGAGAGTCAGCTGCTGGGAGCAGTGCTCATCGCCACCTCGATCAGCCAAACAGAAAGATTTCATTGCGACTCTTCACGAGGTTCCAGCTGCACCACATTCACCCTCCTCTGCTATCGCAGGGAAAGACACGTCATACCATTGTCAACAAGGAGATTCCCTGCACAACGCTGGATCTGTTTTGTGGTTTTCATATCATTCAACTATATTTCCCGGAAGATACAAAGTCAGAGGAGCTTATGACTTTAAAACAGTCAGATCACTCTGCACAACAGCGTAGTGCTGCAGCCATGGCGATAAAAAGCAGTTGCTTACTTCTCCTTAACACAATCTGTTGCATGTTATAACAAGATATTCAGCTTTAGGGCTAAGTTACTGATTTAATGGAGTTCAGACCGGACACTAATCTGTGGACAGTTGTTTTCCAGTGTAAGAACAATAACAAAGACATTGCATGCAGCCGGCTGTTGTGTGGAAGATCACATAGAAGCCAGTGGCTCCTTGTGGGTTGATAGCTTGCTGATCCTGAGCACAGATGTGTATGTGTGGATATGGAGTCAGGAGCAGTGAGTGAGCGGTGTGCGGCATCGTGACACAAGCAGCCTCACAGCATCAGGTTTCATCGGCTCCAGGATGTCAGAGGTGGCTTTTAACTCCGTCAGCACGGCACGCAGATCGACTCAGTTCAGGTGAGCCAGTGATGAATTCAGATATTTCTCTTCAGACTGGGGTCACATTGCGAACAATAAGACCTGTATCTCAGGTCACCACATATGGTAGAGGCACAAATCTGAATTGAAACTCAGATTTTCTGTGATTTGTGCTGCTCACACAGTTAAAGCTGAAAACCCAGACCTGAGCAGAGCAGGCAGAGCTGGGCCGCTTGTGTCCGCACTCTGAACGATGGAGCACAGCGTAGCAACTCAGCGTTGTATTTATAGGCTACAGTCAAAATGACCTCATAGAACATATGAAAACTAACAAATATAGCAAAGCTCTCAACAGCTGTGTGAGCACGTGCAGTAACTGTGCGTATAATCAGCTCCCAAACATACAAACAAATGGCAACAAAGACAAAAGAAACGCTGAGTGGGAGGGAAAAGTTTGCCAGTCGCTGCTGTCACTTCCGTCATCACCCCGTGAATCCGCAACTCATTTAGAATCTCAGCTCCTCTGTTAATAATCGCTGAGGGGGACGCGGGCTGGAATGTTTCTTAAGGCACGAGGCAGAGTTTGACGTCCGCGTTCTCCACGCAATGAGGCGCTCGCACCAGGAGGCTGTACCCCTGGCAGCCGGGACAGATCTCCTGCAATGCAGTAAACAGCCAATGCAGATATATACTGCCCCAGCAGCACATGCACACACATACATACACACACACCTACTTGTCTTTCTATCCTTGTGAGGACACGCATTGACATAATACATTACCTAGCCTCTACAATGCTGGACTCCACCTCATCTAAACCTAATGCTAACAGCCTTCAAACAGTGCTGTAAAGTAGTAAAGACTCACTGACTCACTACTACAAATCATCTAATGATACATAACAGCAATGCACATACATTCACACAGAAGTGCATGTACATGCAAACAGCAGCATAGACATATTTATGCAATTACACATTTTATGAAAAGTTGCAAATGCAAATGATTTCAGGCTGATTGATGGTTGAGCTGTACTCAGATCTATGCAGGACACTGCCCACACCCACCCACTGCACTCCACTGCGCCGCTTAAGATCACTGAGCTTAGTTCATCTAAGAATATTCCCAAATAAGGTACAAATGCATTCTGAACCAAACTAAAACACCTGATGTGTGTGTGAATGTGTGTGTGTGTGAGTGTGTTTTCTATTGGGAATAATTTAAAATTCAGTTGCGTTTTAGTCATTTTTATGTTTCTGATATAATCCTCTGCTTACAAATTGTTCTTGATTTCTGTGCAGATTCAGAGTGAGTGTGAAGACCGAGCGTTTGGCTCAGCAGGAGTGCGCGATAGAGAGAGAGAGAGAGAGAGAGGGAGAGAGGAAAGACCTTGGTGGGAAGCAGAGGGCGTCCAGGAAAACATCAATGAAACACAACTGATGAGGGCTAAAACAGAGAGAGTGAAAAACCTTGACTTTGACGAAGAGTTGGGCAAAGATATAGAGGACTTCAAAAAAAAAACAGACAGTGAGAGAGTGAGCGGGGTGAGAGAGTGAGCGAGTGATGGGGAGAGAGGGAGATGAGGAGACAGACAGAGAGAGAGTGATAAAGACAGAGATAGATAGGTGACAGGCAGAGAGCATAAATAGACAGGCAGACGGGCAGAGAGAGATTGACAGAGATGGATAGCTGACATGGAGAGAGAGATGTTCATTTGGATGGAGCGTATGTCGGTGTCGGGGTCACTGGCTGCCATTACTGGCCACGGCCCAATGTCAGCACAGCTAAGCCAGGCACAACCGTCAGCCCCTTAGCATGGCCCCTCCATGCTTCTGTGTGTGTGTGTGTTACATGTTCATATCCCCAACAATGTCAGCTGTGTCCACTTACAGCTCTATATCTACAGTGGCGCATTGTGAAACGGTATGGTACAAATACTGCGCGCACACACACACACACACACACACACACACACACAGAAGCTCAGGAGATTCTGAGCTGCAGGTGTGAAAACTTATATGCACGATTCAACAATTTGTGACAGAAAATAAAACAAATAATGATAAAAATTTCTCTTAATTTCATATTTAATATTAATTACATATCTACTGTCATTAATAATGCTCATTTCAATGTGATTCCCTTATTAAGGACAATTCTGCCATCCATACTCACATTGCAGAGTCTTCACAGACTGCTACCTGCCTGTCAGCAAACAGCTGACAGCCACAGGTAGGGACAATGTGGGGGACATGATGGAGCCTTTAGCAGCTAAATGTCAAGCAGATATTACCGCGATGAGCTGGTACGTAGCAAAACCAGAGCTAAAGGTGAGGGTGCAGGGACTTACATTAACCAGCTGGACACAAACATGACCCCACATGAATGATAGTGTCAGGCTGTAACTGCTGGATGTGTGAACTGAAAGCAACTGGTGCTCACCAAGTCATTCCATTTCATATTAAGGTGGCTGTAGAGGTCCCTGTCTGCACAGTTATGGGTCAGTACCCTACCACACTGGACATCAGTGTTCTATTTGGGGGTTTTTGTGATTGCAAACAAATGAGTGTTCTAGTATATTATTCTCTAAACCATTGAAGTTCAGATGAATTGAATCAGTCATAGCAGGAATCTACTGGATTCTGTTTTTTGTACATTTGCAAAGTCTATTGGCGCAGTGGAAAGCAGCTTGAATTACTGGTATGTCGTAACACACTGCTGCCTTTTAAATATGTGCTTACACTGCCATGCTAGGCAACATTAATGTAACGCTGACAAAATATTTGCAGAGGTTCAGTGTAATGGAGCTCAACTCAAGAAAGGTTAAAGCTAATGGATTTTTATAATGCACACAAGTGAATAGAAGCCAATGGATGCCTGCAATGGTAGCAAAAGTCTCACTGCAGACTATGATGTCTAGTCAGGGAGCTCAAACCTGCAGTCATTCTGGCTTAGTTCTTTAAAGACTACAAAAATGGCCACCAGAATTATTATAAAGCAACATTATGCAACATTATCTGCCCCTCACAAAAGACTTAAACCCAATCCAGGACTTGGATAGTTAGTTAGAAGGTGGAATTTCATTTTCAGAGCACTGTATGTTGACTTCACTGTTGAAAACAAACAAATACAGAAATACGTGTTACACTGTTAAACCTTACAGTTGTGTGATGGCATCCTCAGCTGCAGCTGTAACAAATATACGTAAGATAAGGTGAGTGTTGTTGCAGTGGATCATGCACAAGATCAGAGACAGGTTTTCTTTAGATCCCTTTTCACACTTGTCCATCCTCCCTTGGTTAGTTAGTGGTGTGTGTCACAGTGACGTAAAGCTGTGGAACATGCTCAATCCATGTTCCACAGCTACATAGTGCAAAAACAGGCGTTCATCATGCAGAGTGGCCAGTAAAAGAGATGGCATTCTTCTTGCTCCCAGTCATCTACCTTCAAAGCTTTTATAATGTTGCTTTAATATAAAATATGGAATCCCTTGATGATCAGATGTTTCAAATGTGCAGGACTACTAAGAGCATTTGAAAAAAACAAACATCCTGTGAGGACTGACAGACTTTAGAAAGCCATTTTTCAAAGTCTGGGCCCGGTTCCAGGTCTGAGTCGCAAAAAGATTTAAAACTGTCCTCAAATTATTGTAAAATTAGTATCCAAAGCTATTAGCTGCGTGACGTTGCCAAAGCCTTCCCAAGACTCGCCAACAAATAACAGGATGAAGAAACGCCGTGACACAGTAGGTCACTTCGCTAAAAGAAACAGCAGGGTGATTTTTTGTTACATTAGCTTATAATGTAGGACCTGCACCGCAGTCAGCAAAAGCAGCAGAGGGGAAACGTGGAGAGAAAATACAGTCCCCCCGAGAAAAAAAGAGTTCCCTGATAATAAAACACAGGAGATGAGCTGATGGGGAGATGGAGAGGTGAGAGGGAGTGGCGGGGAGGATGAATTAATATCAGAGAATGATTATAGTGGAAGTCTTATCACTCATATTCCTCAGTAACTTTAGTTCAAGTTCAAGTTTGCTGTCACATGTACAGCGAAGTGGTGCCTTGTGCCTTGGCTCGCTCAGCCTTTGAGTACATAAATGGATAGACATCATCCATAGCGCAACATTTAAAGACCACAACAACTCAGACAGTTAACACCTACAACCTACCACCACCATATAACCAATGCAGTCGCATTAAAGGTGGCATTCATACCTGCTAGCACACTCTCAATGGGTCAGTTCGTCTTGATCTTGAGGCACCTTGAGAAGATACCTAGAGAAGCTGTGGCCTCTTGGTGTTTAGGGACCATGCGATTGTGTTTATGATGTGTGTTCCCACAATTTTAAACTGCAAACAATTTCTATTGATTACCAGCTGATGGGACGGGATCATCTTTGAGCTTTATCTACACAGCAGATGACACCTTGGAAGGAAACAGAAAGTACCGTGGTCTTGTGATGTTAAAGCAGAGCACGCAACAGCTGGTCATGTTTCTGTGAGAGCTGATTGTTGAGAGATTTTACGCAATTAGCAGCATGCTGCGAATTGGCGGTCAGGTGGCACGCCGTCTCACCAGGACACCATCCTCCTCACCTTGCCCCGAGGTTCCCTGTGTGATGCTGTGACTTTGTGCTGTTAGCTGTTCACTGCAGGTAATCTCTTCAGATACAGCCTGTGCATTCCAGCTGTTTGGAACTGTAATTTACTGTATAGCCAATGACTGCTATCTTGTAGCACCATGTCAGAGATACCTTCTAATAAGTCTGGCTTTCATAAGGATGCGATTTGCTAAATGTAACACACAAAGCAACAACAAGGTGAGAGCAGCTCGCAGCAAGTCACCACAGGTCTATAGTTAATCACCAAGCAGTCAGAGTGTATAAAGTGGAGTGTTTCTCCAAATTTGCCAGTCCACAGCATGGACAGGCTTGTGTGTATGGGCACAACTCTGCGCGTACAAGGCTGTGTGCATATCGTTTTAGCAGTAAGAAATATGGGCTGTCCTGAAATACCCTTCATTAGTCTAGAGTGCTGTGCATACATCTCCTGGTCGGAGCCTTCTGTTTAATTCTCAGGGCGTGTGCAGATTGTCGGGACACAGACATGCATCATTCTGCTTCAGCTGAGTGGCCACAGTAACTAAGGGAGCAATGTAAAGAGGGAAAGTGAAAAGAAGAAAAGAGCAAAGGTCAGTCTGAGTGTCAGAGTGAGTGTTAAAGAGGGAAGAGAGCGAGAGAGAAAAGAGAGTCAAGCAGACAGATGGATAAACAGACAGATTGATGTAGACAACCTTAAGAGACAGAACTTAGCATGAGATGACAGAGACAGAAAGCAAACAGAGCGAGCAGGTGGAGGAAGAGAAGGAGAACGCTGGTCGAGGGGGGAGAGACAGATGAGACGAGCTGAGAAAAGAGATGACATATTGCTGTATATAAAGGTGGCAACAGCTGGCATAGTCTGCTGTTGTCAGGGTCTTCGCGGTGCCGGAACAGTAAAGTTCCCTGCCAATGCATCCTTGAATAGCCAGGGCTAAAGACAGACTGCCAATATAGCCTGCTGAACACTCAGGGCTAAAGAAAGACCCAAACAGTGGAGCCATGCAGGGACACAACCAGGGATTTTAAAGGGATGGCAGTGGGGTATTGGGTGGGTGGGTAGAGGCGTGTGGGACACCCGGGGGGGGTCACCTTAATGTTAGCTAACAGCAGGATGCACATCACTGTACTGTACCCTCCCTCCACACCTGTCTCAGCCTGCTCACCCACTCTGTGAGTCTATGGATGGACTGTACTGTATGTTTAACGCTTGTTTCAACTGGGGCTTCCATTATAGGGCAGTGACACAAAGATGTTTATCGCCAGCAAGACCACGGCATACCATGAGGTGGCAGCACTCCTCACTGTCACGCAGGCAGCCAATCAGCTCAGTCAAGGGGCGGGCTTTACAAATCCTTAGAAATTTGATCTCCTCTCACATATGTATATATTTAAAAGAGGTGGCCCGGAAATCTATCCATGGGGAACGCCACAGGGTATTTTGGAGCTTTTGGAGAAGCTTTTATTCACTTGCTGTCATGAAGAGTAGAGGACAACCAGTTTAGGTTCCCGAGAGTGTGCCATGATCCCTCAGTCTGTTTAAAAGAATTTTAGGGTCAACTGCATCAAAAGGAGGGCTCAGATCAATGTGACAGACTGAAGGTTTACTGGCATGGAGATGTGCCCCAATGTCACTGATTACTCCTACTAGGCCTGTCATGGTGCTATGATTAGCATGAAAAGCAGACTGAAACATTTCCACATCATTGTTTGAGGTAATAAAACTATTTGATTGACTGTATTGCAGTTTTTCTAGAATTACACTTTTAAAAAGGAGGATTGGAGGTTAGGTGCAAAGGGATCAAGGCATCTTCTTTTACATGAGGCTTCATGTGTGCAGTCCTGAGCGCCATGGGAAAGACACCTCTCTGATATTTGGAGAGATCAGCATGACCTCCTGAATTAAAAACATTGTTAAAAAGGAGGCTAGGACTGGGTCAAGGGTGAATGTGGGGGACCTCAATGTCATCACTACTTTTATGAGCACTGTAGCATCAGCTAGGCTAAATCAGTCCAGCATGGCTGCACTGACTGCTTGTTGTTGTTGCATGTATCAAAATATATAAAAAGCATTATTGGTCCATATGACATTATCAACTCTAAAGCAGGACCTAGGTTATAATGTTAAATTCTTATACTTTTGTGCAGTCTACCTTATCTAAATAGTTAAAATGTTTTCATGAGAGATTGAAATTGTCCACCTTAAAGATTCTGCGTCGAGCAGAGTGGCTGGAGCCATGTGTGCAAGCTGAGAAGTCTGGAGTAGCGCTGGAGCAGGCAGTGGGAGAGGAGTTTAATTCAACAACTTCCTGCAAGCTTCTTCATTACAGGAAGGCCGGATTGTGTGATCGCATCTGTGGGAGAAATGCCACAGATAGAGTGAGGATCAGGTCTGTAGTCAAGACAATTTACAGAAAGCTGAGTCTAACAATCCTAAGTCTGAGCAATTCGTTAAATAAATAAATGATTTAGCGTCACTGCACCATCATATGGCATGCATACGTAATTGTGTTTCTGGCAGTGTGGTGTAGGCTTTGAAAGTGCATCTTGGTGGGAGATGTTCAGTATAAGTGTTTTACATGGCATATTCTCAGTATCTATTATAGACACTTCTAAGTATCTAAATATATGTTTCTGATATGTAACAACATACAGCAAACTGCAATTCAACAGTGAATCAGCTGTGATTTCACATTAATTTAGCTCAGATATAATAATCATCAATGAGGACTCCACTTTTATTTGAATGTATGAATGAAGTAAGTGCTTAAAAAAGGCTCCTGTTACAACATTATGATGCATTCTTAGGTCATATATATGAATGTTTTGATGACTGCAAACATGCAGCAAATACC
Source organism: Datnioides undecimradiatus (assembly GCA_008933995.1). Taxonomy (NCBI): domain Eukaryota; kingdom Metazoa; phylum Chordata; class Actinopteri; order Lobotiformes; family Datnioididae; genus Datnioides; species Datnioides undecimradiatus. Next base: position 281,493 of record WARS01003150.1, on the reverse strand, counting down.
AACATTCTTCGTGTTTGGTAAAAGGGTAAATGCAGGTGAAAGAAGTATGTGCATCAGGTCTCATGCTTTGTCTACACACACACGCACATGCTGGTGTTTCTTTGGCTTGTACTCTCTAATCTCTGCTTTATCTCCAATGAAAACCACTCAGCTCGCTGGAATGCCTCCCGACTCAAATGTAAATGCTGCCCATCCCGTCTATGTTCAATTTGGACACTGGTTGTGAGTTTACTACTCCAATCTCGGAGCGATTGCACAAATAAAATGACCACGCCACTGTCGCTGCTGTTATTTGTCTTGCCATGTTTTCTTCTCCTCCTCCTCTCTGCCCTTTTTTTCTCCTTCACACACTTTTTAATTATTTTCCTGCCACATTTCCCTATAGCCAGCTATCAGATTAAATGGGACGTGTTGAGGAGAACGGGTGTGATGTGTTGAGCGGGACAACACTGTGTGTGTGTGTGTGTGTGTGTGTGTGTGTGTGTGTGTGTGTGTCTATGTGACCGCATTTGCCCATTAGCCTGCCTGTGTGTTTCTGTGCATGCTGTAGATGTGTGCCTATACATGAGCTCGCGGTGTGCGCGTGTGCACGTTCGCGGGATGTCCTACTGCTCCTAGCGAGGTGATAAAAATGTCATTTTATCAACATTTTCTGACAGAAGAGCTGAGTGAATACTGAGGGGCTCTGGCGGTGTTTATGCAGAGAGCAGGTAAACGGTTGTGAAGGCTGATCTCTGCAGGTGTTGAAAGCGTGTGTCCTTTGATGGAAACAGCATGGATGAGCCGTCACGTGCTCGGTGAAAGCCGTCCTCCTGCATTTACAAAGAAGGTTTTAGTGAGATGCTTTTTTGCAGCGGGGGCTGCAAAAGGTAGAGGCTGTGGAGCTGAATAGATTGATTTAAGCCCCGCCTTCTTTAGTTACCGCAGCTGCGCCCGTTACGTTTTCCATTTTCACAAACACTCTGTCTTTATACCAACTCAAAGCGAGAGCTGTGACGCTCTGATCACCTCCTGGTCAATGTAGTCATGGCTGCACAAACTACTTTTGAGGCAATGTTATGTACATAGATTCACTTTGCATCTGCACTTTTATTTAATATGTTTCATTTTTATTCTGTTCTGATTCTGCATGAATCAGGGTTTGTGTGTAATTGTGGGGGAAAGGCAGGCTGCTCCAGTGGTCTCAAATGCTAGCAGGATGTTGTGTGACTGGACAAGCACTGTTTGTGTAAAAATGTATAGTGAACAGTCAGGTTAGACAACAATTTCAAGGTCACAGAATATAGTTATTACCCATAATGAACCATAATGCAAGGATCTATCCAACTCTGCCATGAAGCTATAAATTGCAGATTTTTATTATTCTATACAAACGCATTCCTCTGCATAATAGAAGCTATATTTCATGAGTAACAGCAGAGATATTTGCAGAATCAGAGACAAATCGTTCACTTAGTGGATCAAATTTGTCATTGAAATTACTCAAAATCACTCCTCTTGCATTTTCGCCACAGTATGGGGGATGAGCGCTATAATGTCCGACATCCATATGCATTTAAGAGCCTTCAAAGCAGACGTCTTTCCGCCCAAACTTCATAAATAAATCGTAGTTGCTGTCCACTTTCACTTGGCATCCTATCCAGATTGCCAATATTGCTGAATCAAGCAGTAAGAGCCGCTTTACATTCCCTAATGAGCATCAGCAGCAGTGCTCCCATCCACACACACACACACACACAAGAATGGAAAAACAAACACATGACTGTTAAGGAGGTGGGCATATTGATTGATTAATTCCTGTCCGCGTGACCCTGGGGTCTGAGTCGATATGCAGCTGATCATCAGGACTGGACGAGGCCTCGGCTCAGCCTCTGCAGCTCATAAACCCCCAGTGGAAAGATCCGACCACAGAGACATGAGGGAGTCATTTCAACGCCACCCTTCCCTCCTGATTTGATTTTAATAGGGTCATTATCATTCAGATTTTTCTCTTTAAAGCAGAGGAGCTACATCATTTCTTTCAAATGTGTTACTCTTGAGTAAAACCCTGCAGCAGTTGCGGAGTGTTGCGCTCCCTCTCTGCGGCCCTGGAAATGAAGAAACTGGAGCTTCGCTAATGTTGCATCTCAGCACAGTCTCTTCAATCTGCGCGCAAAGACTTTAAAATGACAACATCACAAACTTAATCACACCGCAACCTTTTCATATCACACATCAACACTGTGTTACTATGACAGCCACGTTCATCTGACTATGGAGCATGAGTGTGTAAAGTCGAACTTTTTGTTGGCAGTTTGAAGAACCCAGGTTGCAGATCTACATAACGGTATCACCTGTCAGCAATTTAAAATTAATTTACTTGAATAAGAGTCTATATTCAACAATTCTAGATGAAAAAAATATTCTAAATGATAAATATTAATAAAAATTGTAATTAGAAAACATTGTTTTGGAGTAAATTATGCCAGTTTCGACTATAAACCAGCATGCAACAATGTACACGTGTGTGGCAGGGGCCAGGGAGAGAGGAGGACAGAGGGTGAAGAGGACCGTGTGTGTGTGTGTGTGTTGTTTGTGAAGCGGTGCATGCAGGGTGAGAGGGCTGGTTATGAGAGCAGAGGAGGAAGGTGGTGGTGGCAGCGGTGGTGAGACTCTGATATCCGAACAGCTGTCAGCAATTTGGCCCCGCCACTGATACAGCTTTGAACAAATCTGCTTCAGCTGCTGAATTGCAAAGTGTACATGTCAGTGGAGTATGCGCGCGCGTGTGTGCACGTGTGTGTGTGTGTGTGTGCACACGTACAGGCATACAAACAGAATATTTAAACCGCACTCCAGGGGTGAATTCAAGGTCACCATATATTTAAATATGTTTTACTTTTGAATTCAATATAGAGCTTTATATATTAACAACATGATGCAAATAAATAATAACTGTCTGTTTTTCATATGAAATCATTCTACAACTTAAGATTCAGATTCAGTGCCATTGTTCAGCTTGAATACAGTATTAAGTAAACCCAACACATCAGGGTCTCCAATAGGCCACTCAGTTGTGGATCTCATGTGTCTGTGTGTGTAAGTGATGTGAAGTCAACTTTTCACCAAGGTCCACAGCGACTTTCCAGCTTGTAGGAGTCTATGAGCAAAACGCTGTTCACTGATGGAAGGATTATAAAAGAGACTGTGGTGGTTAAGAAGTTTCTTAGGGACCATTAAAGACAGACGATGTAAAACCTGGTGGTGACACTGGTGGTGGGAAAGTGTTTGTTTTGTTGAGGGGTAGCTACAACAGGACACTGAGATGTTGATGAACTTCTGCGTCTGGGTCTTCATACCTTTGTTCCAAGCAAGACAGATGAACATTTAAATGACTCCAGGAGAGAGAGCTTGTGTGTTTACACTGCAGCATGCACCTCACTCGTTTACTTCATGCAGCACCAGTCATCTCAATAATCGTACAAAAGGTTGGGCAAATGCAAGACATGCACATGAGCCGCAGACGGTGAAGGGAATGTGAGGGGCAGTGACGAGACACGGTGATGTGTGAACAGACAGAAAATAAAGACAGCTAATAAAAAGTTATCACGTTTTGTTTTAAATGACATTAATATGATGTGGGCCTAAGAGTGCGAAAGACACGGTGAAAACCAAAAGAAATACCGTACAGGAAGCAAAAACATGCACATGCTGCTGAAATGAAGAGGGTTTAATACAAACTGTGAGTGCTGGATATCAGCATTTTGCAAATGCTTACTCAGCTGCTTTGGGTGGAGATCAGCTGAGAAAATAAATGTTTGTAATAACATAAAACATGAGTAGCTCCTCGCCCCTTTCACTCTGTCAAATAAGCTCTCAAAGGAAAAAAGGTTAAAGACCACTGCTTTACAGTATGCACTATTTATTAGGCTACATATTATAATATCGATGCGTTCATGTGTTATCTCTTAAATATAAAGTCAAGTGGATCAATAAAGTCTTTAAGTCGGTCCAATGCTAACACTCTGAAGTGCTCAGGATGGTTTTCTCTGCAACTTTTCATACTTTCCTTGAGCTCGTCATCAGACACCAGTGATGGCTGCCTGGCGGATGATTTGGTCCCTGGTCTGTTTCGACAGTGAAGGCGTCGGCAGAGGGTTTTGACTCGTTTTCACTTATCAGGAATTTATTTCCTCTGTGGCAGCAAAACCCAGAAACTCTCGCGGGTTGAAGTGGAGTAAATAAACGCCGCGGCAACCGGACCAAGTCTCACAATTCCATAGCAATGTTTGCACTATTAAATTTAAGCATAATTTTTAAAGCTTTCCTCGTGTTATAATCCATCGTTGGAAGGTGGGGATATACTTCACCGTCCTGCCAGAGCCATATTTTATTTGCCATTTTCCCTAGCCAGAGTCCTGAGCGCCAACACTGTGGCCAGACTTTTGATTCCTCTAAAGGCTCTACAGGGCAGTCCTGTTCACTTGTGATGCACAGATGTTGCAGAAAGTCCAAAAGGAGTAGTAGATTTTCAATAAAAAGTCATTCAACTGTCATTTTCATCCGACAGCCTAAAAGTTTTTTAATTGTCAAACCCTCCACAGTGGCTGTAAAGTTCATTTTCTTATTATATTTTTAAGGTGGTTGCTGTCTTGCTTTTATTTTATCACACTCTTAGATAACAGAAGTCGAGAAAGGTAATAGTAACAGAATACAAAACAACATAATGCAACCCAACACAAGATCAACTTGCCACAGACCACCAAAAAGTACAACTGACAGCTTTAACTTGGTCCTAACAAGGTTGCAGTTTGGTTGCAGGGGAGTGAATTGCATCAAAGTGTGTGGGTGTTGCACTGCACTGTTAATGTGTGGACACATGTTGCGTTCCCTGGTGATATTTTTCCAATATTTCACATTTTCTCAAAGGTTGATCTATCACTTTGGTCAGGACCGAAAAAACTCGGTAACGGGATGGTTGTTGTTATTGTGATTTATTCATGGTCCCCAGACAATAGATGACTTTTCTAAATGACTTTGGTCTACTGCTTACCTTTAGTTACCACCAGCAGGTTGTAGGAGGTTAGATGCATTGTGCCTAACATCGGTTTCTCTTTTTTTTGCTGCTGAATCCTTGACAAAATGATTCCAAGACACTGATATTTTAGGCCAGACACTCAAAAACTATGCACAGGGGGCTAATTACAGGTAACCCTGAGTAGCAAAATCCGTAGATTTCCACATCCAGAGCCACATTCATTACAGGCACCCAGGCACATGGGTAATATTGAACCTCAGACTGAAACTTAAATTTCCTTCATAAGAAGGAAGTAAGGGTACTCTCTCATCCCATCGGGAATGAGGATATACCATCCCTGTTGCCAACAACATATTTGGTATTAAATGGGGCTCCGCTGTCAACAACAAGATTTGTATGTGTGAATTAATTGCTTTTGCTAATAGATTAATAATGTATATAATTATGATATGGAAATATTCCATATTCCACTGGGTTTTGAGACAGGAGGAGGAAGTTTGATCTGGGTACTTCCAGTGACAACAACTGACAGCTGGACCCTTTAGACCTATAACCTTTTCCCCTTACACTGGATTGATTTTCCTTTTTGACCTTTTCATTGTTAAAGTGAAATGATATGAGTCTTTGATCGTGTAATATTTCATCTAACATCATGATTAGGTAAAGTTTTCAGTTTCTCCGCTTCTAGCTTATCACTAAATACCTTCATAACTAATGACATTCCCACCAGCCTGAGCTGTACTTTGTGCTAACCGCTACGTAGCAAATGTTAGCATGCTAACGCACCAAAATCATGTGATCATCATGGTAAATAGTATCTGCAAAAGATACCATTTTCACCATTGTCATTGTGAGCATGTTAGCATGCATTAGAAAACAGCTCTGCTAGCATACATTGGAAAACAGCTCAAGTATAGCCTCAAACTCCTTTTACACTGCATAAAAATCCTGCTAACACGGGCAAACGCTTGGCTCATGTCATCAGTCTAAATGTGTACTATCAGCATTCAAACCAGCGTCAAATGACTCTGCTCCGCTCCACCTGCCATGCAAGATGCAACAGCAGCAAGTCAGCGACATTGCCACGTTACTCTACTGTGACGCGCGTTTTCACATCGTGATGTCGGTCGTGATGTCAGGCATGATGCACCAGAGAGGCAGTGCCTGTACTGGCAATGTGAAAGAAGTCAATTATCTACTTTTAGCTGGTTTACATTCCATTAAAAAATGGAATTAGATGCTAATTTTGGTGTAAAATCAGGCTCAAACCAAATTTTATTATGAGCTCATGTTATTTTTTTAAAACATGGCAGTTTGCTGTGAACCTTGCATGTTCGGCACATTGGTAACGTGTTTGCCATGTTACCACCTTGACATGTTTAAACACCTGCCCACGCACATGTTTAAACACACATTTCCATATGAATGTATTGGTCCCACCATTAAGTGCAGATTTCTATCTGTCCCCCAAACAAAGGACATCAGCTGCAGCTCCGGAGGCACCACTGAGAGATCTTTAAATTCTAAATTAGTCTGGCAATTTCCCCTGTCACATGTTGAGTGATAATAGTGAGGTCAGCCTCTGGTCAGCCAAATAGTTATGGGAGAGTATGTGCGTTCCAATCTGTTTTACTGTCCCACCCCTATCAGCAAGTTTCCACCGTTTCACCGAGATGGAGAATAAGTAAGATAGAGAGGGAGAGAAGGAGGAAAGGGTGGTCTTTCTACACAACGGACGGTCGGCTCATTAAAATTAATTGTTTGGTAAAACGTTGGAAGTTTTGGCTGAGAGGATTCTCCGTTCAATTTATAATTTGGACGCTTTCCAGTTTGTCTTTCCGCTCCCCCAATCGATTACGATGACACTTTTAACTGCAGAGAGCTGAGGTGTATCACTCAAACCAGGCCTGCTCTAATCCTCCTGTGTGTGTGTGTGTGTGTGTGTGTGTGTGTGTGTGTGTAGATGTGTGCTTGTGTGTCTATGTGTGTGTGTGTGCGTCTGAGCCACAAAAGAAGAGCTGAGGGCTGCTGCCTCAGTGGTAATGAATGTCAAGAGGCACGCGTTAATAAATTAGCCTTGCATGTATTTTACCTTATTAATGGTCTCAGAGGCAAATCACAACCTCTTTAATGCATTTCACTTAGTGTAGCTTATGGGTGCATTTCATAAAACATGGCAGCTTTTTAGACACTTACTCTGGGTGCAGATTTATCACGCTCGCTGCTGCCGTTCATGCTTTGCCTCCTCTTTCCATCCAGAGACCCCGAGTATTTGCTGTTTGCGTGCATAGGGGCACAGGCCACAAAACTGGCGTCTATCCCCTGAAAGGTTGGTTTTCACATTGACCTCAAACATACCTGCTGGTCTGAATGGACTATTTGCTTTGTCTGATCTTTAAATTTAATATTCAATAACTTTTATTCACAGGTGCTGATTCTTTATCTATTAATGACAATTTCTTTGTGGTGTTCCCCAAAATATATGTGAGTTTGGGTTCTTTCTGTAACAATGCGCAATAGAGACACATCCTATAGTTACCCTTGTAACTTAGTGGGTTTTAGTAGTGTGTGTATGAAAAATGTAATTGAAACTCATTGAAAACATTAAAAACTTACTTTCTGTTACTTCACCCAGGTCAGTCAGAGCTGCCGTCCAACAGCCCCGAGAGTTTGCACCAGCCCTGAAAACTTTGTGTAGAGGAACATATGGAGAAATGGAGTAGCAAGCGCTGGGGTTTCACAGACAGCCAGCCTTTGGTTTGAAGGTGCAGTATTTACTGACCATCTTAGCCCTGACTGTAAGCACCTCTCCAGAAGTCAAGTCAAATCAATTCAATCCATAAGGCCCCCAATCCCGAATCACAAATGTGCCCCAGGCACTTTACGATCTGTGCAACAAATGAAGCCCTCTACTCTTAGATCCTGGGCTTGGATCACTACATATAGCTGCAGAGATATTGCAGAACCTTCAACTTTCTTGTCTTTTGATAAGGTTTGAATTTCAAATTGTATTTCCAGCATTATTTATTACTCAATGTAGTAATCATGCAGCCATAACATCTCAATACTGGTTCTTAGCATGAGCTTGCAAGCCAGCTCTGATGAACAAAGTAAAACCCAACCCAACAGACACTGAAAATAACAATTAAGAGCAATGAACTTGTTCATACAGACTCTTTGCTTCACCCTAGAACACTCATCTGTTCCTCTGATCTGCTTTTTCTTTTTTCCTCCACTACATCCCTCCCATCTCAGAAGTGCCTCCCATACCCCCCCTCCCAAGATCCTGAAGGTCAGCTCTTGGTGAGTGATCTCCCATTTTGCTGAGTCCACCAAACGCCAGAGCACAGTGGCTCTGTGCTGTGACCCGGCCGGCCACTGACATCCATAAACCAAACCGGGAATGACAGGTGTCACTGGGTCCCCTCTGCCTCCCCTCTTCACCCACTTTTCCTCCTTCTCTGTCTTCCCCTCTTTTTTTCTCACCATGGCCCCCCCGCCCCCCTGATTCTGTGTTGATTTATGGTTTATTGTTCCTTGTCGTGTTTCAAGGTCACTGCTAACGCGGGCCAAACTAGGCCCAGGGGGGGTGTCTTTCAGCATACCTGCCAGGGAGCTACCAACACAGCTGTAGCAGCCATCAGAGCTCCTTCTGCCAGAGAAAGGGCTAAAATGAGGCTGGGGGTCCCACTGCGTCTCCCCCAACACCCTCCCTGTACGGTTCATGAAGTACATCAACAGTCTAAGAGGTGACGCTGATCAATAGCAATAATATCAGAGGTTACATCAGCACTGCACCTTAGAATAACCCACAAGCCAGAGCCTAACAGAAGCTCACTGGTCCCCTGTGTAGCTGCCAGACTGGAAACGCTGTCAGTCAGAGTTTTCTTTTACAACCTCCCCCTCTGAAGCCATTTTTTATTTTTCCATTTGATTTCCCGATTTTTTTTATTTTTCGGGTTAATTGCGCCGGGAGGCAGAAAAATAGCGGGAGTAACGGAGCATTAAAAGGAAAAACACATGCTCACTGCGGCAGACGTGGATCCTCCCTGAACTGTAGTCAATGAAAGGAAGATCCATCATGGGACTCCCAGGGGAATCGCAGACATCTAAATAGAAATTAGCAGGACACTACACATCAGTATAGATCTCTGCTCTGGAGTGGCTGCTGAATGGTAGGTAGGTGGAGGAGAAACACGAAGGAGGAGGAAAACCTGGGCTCAGTTGTGTGTGTGTGTGTGTGTGTGTGTGTGTGTGCGTGTGTGTGTGTGTGCGTGCATTGAGGTGGCACTCTGTCTCTAAAGGATCTCAGTTGTTTCCTAGTTGACTCTTGATCTCTCTACTACTAAATGGAACTTGTCAGGGCATTAACATCCGTGATGGTCAAGAGAAGAGTGTGCGGCAGAGGAAACTGTATTTGTGCTTGTGTGTGTGTGTGTGTGTGTGTGTGTGTGTGTGTGTTTGTGTGTGTGTGAGTGAGTCTCCACCCAGACATGCATACAAATGCGCATTGCAGTCTTGCAACGGTGCAGAGAGCTGTCATGGAGGCTCTGATAGAGTTGTTTGTTAGATAGAGGAGATTAATAACAAAACTTTTCAAGGACCACTAATAACATTTCCATGACCGTTCACAACCTGTGTGTACACAGAGAGACCTGCACTATGCACAAAGCAATGGAATTATAATTTTGAATAATCTTTATTTATTCCCAGCATCAGATAACTGGATTAATAATGCATTGTCAGTTTAACATCAGTCGGTCTACACCTTCATCCAGGATGTTGTGATGGAGCCGGGTTTGTGGTCTCTTGGTCTTTGTTTCATGCGTTTGACTCACCTGTGACCAGTCATGGCAAGAAGCAGGCTGGGTCATGGAACAGACGTAGATCCGTCACTTGCATTGGCATTTGATCTGGTCTGACTGGGTGGTGGGATGATGGTGCGGACAGTGATTGTCTAAATGTCCACTGCACTTAATCCCTTATGCTTTCTTTTCCAACATACACGAGCACACTTCTGCAACATTATCATAAAATCATTAGGATAAACATTCCAACAAATTAAAACAGTAGCTGTATCCATGTTTACAGGGAGATGCTGGCTGCCAGATGTGAACGTGCTGCTGTCACCATGGGAAAATGACAGAGAGACTTAAAAACTTTTTTTTAATTATATTTATATTTGTCTTTTTTTGTCCCATCAGTCCCACCATTAATAAATAATAAACAGTCCACCTCCGCACAAGAGGCTGACAAGAAACAACGTTCAAGAGTGACCAGGTGACTCTTTACAGCTTTTATTCTTGTGCAGATGTACGGGGGTTGTAATAGGTTGTTCATGCAACATCTCCTACTGCTGCTGCCTCACATCGCATGCACTCAGCGTGTGAACTATAAAGCAGATATTCATTTGAAACATTTACAGACTGAAAGTGAATTAATTACAGTAAATAGCAGGTGTGGCTGCACCACATCCCACGGTCAGTGCAGCTGAAAACAGGTGCCCTCCTGTTCCCTGTCCACCCTCAAAGCCCCATCTCCCATGAACATGAGTTTGATCTTCTGACCTCACCTCTTTGTGTTGGTTTTAGTTCTCATCTCCAGCTTCTGGTTGCTTCTACATTTTCCATCCATCTCATCCTCTCCCTGTCCTTGTCAGATTCCCATCCTTCCTGTTTCTCTGATCTTACTTTCTCACCTCTGATTCCTTTAACCCACCCACGTCCCCAACTTCTGAAATTTCCTTAGGATCAAGGGGTGCTTCCTCCCGCTACCCCTCCCCTGTTTGAAAAGTGCGTGTGAGAGGAGCACCACAGCAACAGTCTTTCCTGAGCTTTTCAGGTCACTCTCTCCCCACAGACAGATAAACCTCTGGCTTCCCTATTTCTCTTGTCCGCCTTGCTTCTTTCAGACTGAGAGGATTTTTTTTTTATTTTACTCTTAATGTGATTAATCAATAATTTTTGATGGCAACATTTGAGACCGAGGAGACATTGGTGCCAAAGTGGTGCTGATATCAGTACATGGCTGGCAGTTTTGAGTGTCACAGCATCGTTTTGCTCATGGTTGCTAGTTAAAATCTTCTGCTTGTAAGTAGAACTGGACATAATGGCCAAGATCTGTGATGCCAGATGAAAAAAGAGTTTGTGTTACTGGGTTTGACGTGAATGCACACCATGGAAAAAGGTGGAAAAGGAAGGAGAAGAACTTCTGCCATACCTTTGCAGGCTGAGACCAACCAAGGATCCATACTGAGACGTGCTTCAGTCAATGGAATCTTTATGTTCTATGTTTTTTCTGCTCAGGGTAAACTAAAGCTCACACTTCTTCCAGCAAAGGCCCCTGAATTTACTGGAATTCCAGATGTTCTCCGAAAGGAGTGAAGACAGAGATGCCTCTACGAACACTGGAACTCCACATCGAGTCTGGCCCTGATTCAGTGGCGAAAGATCTTCCAGCTCTTGGTTTGGGATTGTAATTGTAACTGACATTACTTCACTGTTTGCTCTGTAACTTCACCTCCCATCTTTGTGTATTTCCTCACCATTTCAATTGTCTGTCACTTAGTTGGTTTGATCTGTTTCTTGTTTACCTTCCCCCTCCTGGAAGTGTAATCTGTGTGATGTCTTCATTCTGTGTCAGTTAGTCTTTGTACTTTGTGTCAATCCATTGTACCCATGTTCTTTCATTTTACATTTTCCTTCAACATCCACATTCTTGGGATATTTTATTTTGTCTTTATTAAATCATAGAACTGCGCCAGCTCTGCCTCTTTGGTCTTCTTTGATATCCTGGTCAGGTTGGCACAAGTTGTAAAACTTAAAACTGGCTGTAATATGGACCCAGCAGATCCAAGAGCTCTCTTTGAGGAGCTTAAAAAAGAAGAATTGCTTTCAGCGTTCAAGCCTCCAGTCTACGAACCTCCAGCCAGTTAGCATACAACCCACTAGCTCTTAGTTTGATTTCAGGCCTAGTAGCATCCAATTTGCTACCTTACAGCCTTCAAGGTTAAATCCAGCAATGAGTCACCAAAGAAGCTCAGTACCACTCAGGAGAGGTATAGAGAAGGTTCTGGAAGGCTTTGGATGAACCATGGAGCTCTGTCCAAGCCATCATCAATCAGGATATTTCTTATCTGTAATAAAATATAAATTCCTTAATTTTTGGCTCTTTTCAGATTTTATTTTTATAACAACTTGTTTGACTTTCATTCTAATGGCCTTATGACAAATACTTCAGTAGTTTGATGCCAGCAGCTGAAGAAACAAGGAAACCACAAACCTCATTCCCTTCCTGGGTATCTTCACACCTGCTGTAAAAAACACTTAACTCTTGATTTTGGTGATCTGTTTGTCCCTGTTGTGCTCACTTACGCCGTTTTTTTTGTAACTAGCGCTTCAAATGTCATTATACATCATTAAAATGAGAAGCTGGAAATGGCACAGAATGTCTCCGCACTCCTCTGTGACCGCCAGTGAGCAAATGACTGCTGCAGCGCAGGGAAGAGCCGAACCCAAAGCACAGGGTTGATCAAGGGTCATCTCAAATTTATGCTTTCTTCTCTGTCTGTCTCTCTACCCCCCACACACACACACTCTCACACACACAAGTTGGAGGTTAAACTCAAGCAGAGCAACTGAGGGGAAACCCAAATGTCAAGAGAGGAACAATTTAATGCTAAAGCCCACCTTGACGTGAACGCACCCCTGCAGAAGTAATTGATTTTTCATTTTGGCGAACCGCTGGGTGCATTGCTCTGGAGTCTGATGTCGACCGTTTGTTGCCATCTACATATCAGGCCATGCACCAGTGGTGACCCAACTCAGTACAAAATGTTACTGTACAGCAGCCAGACTGCGGACACCTTTGAGAATTTACCAGGAACTCTATTTTATATTCCTTTACCTTAGCAGCTATGAAATGCATTTAAACAGCATTTTAGACTGCATTCATTTACTCAAAAGGAAAAGGAAAATCTGTTTAAATGTTACACAGTAAAAATTATCATACAGACTCTGGCTGAAATGCTCAGTTCAGAATTAGAGAGCTCGTAGTGCTATTTATATATATTAATATACAGAGTTTACCAAGGAGAGTGCCCTCACAAAGCAGGATGGGACAAGAAGCAGCTCAACCCTGCTAAAACTGGTTCTGATCTCAAAAATTCCATACTGTTTGAGCTTCATCAACAAACATCTCATTCGCAGTAGATGGTAACTGATATTATAGCCATGTGGTGAGAAACTATGGTTCTGTCCGATACCGCTAAAGAGAAAGATGCTTAAGATAAAAGCCAGATGTTAGGAGATGTGTGTGTGAGAGGAGCGTGTCTGAAGTCTTTTGTCTGGAAAAAAATGTAAAGACATCGGTGCCAATTGTTTATTCTTGTGTATTTGCACATTCCCACCAATGAATCTGACCAATCTTCGCAATCACAAAGGTAGTTGTGGAGTCGGCCACCTTTCCTCTGCCTTACTCTAAAGCACACACATAAGCAGAGAGTAATCTGTGGGTTTTTCTTGGTGACAGCGCCACATCTTAATGACAGGTTTTATCTGTAAGAATCAATGGCTCAAGTCAAGAGCCAGGGAGGAGGGGCCACCTCAGTCTCAGTCAGCACTCTCTGTCTCTCTGCCGCTTGCTTCCTCACACTCACGACATGTCTCACACACACACACACACACACACACACACACCTCATTTTAAAAGCAGGAGTGCTTGGATGGGTTTGGGTGGTTGGAGGAACAAACTGATCTGTGCAGCGTGAAGTCTCACTTCGTCCAAGGTGATTAGTGCCCTGACAAGTTAGTGTCTCCCTCTACTGGCACCAAAGCAGTACTGCAACAAGGAGGACCATATTAACCACCAGTTAATATGTGCAATTATGTATTCAGTGCATATGACACATGGGCAAATATATATTGACGAAAAGAAATATTTGATCATTAGACACAGGTTTCAAAGGAATAGGACTGCAGGATGAAAAGAAGAATTGGACATAGGGTGAAAATTATTTTATTAACTCCCAATGGGAAAATAATAACTTTTTAAACTATACAGTTGACACACACAGGCTCCAAGTATAGATGTGCATGCAGAAGGCTCAAAAATATGCAATTGAGCAGTCCGGTTCGGTGCCTTGCTCAAGGGCCCCTGCTCCAGCTGCCAGTCCATTCTGCATACTGGCACTCAAGCCGGCCACCTTTTGGTTCCCAAGCCAAGTTTCCACAGACTGAGCACCCGTTGCCATAAGAAGTAAGGAATAAATGATTGAGAAGTGAGGGAAAAGGAGAAAACAAGAACATGAACCAGATTCAAATTTCAGAAGTGAGAAGGACATGATATGCACCCTGGCCGTGCTGAGACTGAGCTAGCAGGACAGCCTATTTGTATTTTTAACCTGTACAGAGCATAGCTGGTTGAATCCTGTCATGTCAGGTTTCCCTGTTCATGATAGATGCCTTGTTTCCCTCCGGCTGCAGGCATGTGGCCGGGGCTCGGTGGAATTCCTCTGCCTGGTATTCACAAGTCTTTTTTTTTTGACGACATATCCATTTTCCTGCTACACCCTTTGGTCCCTCCATACCTGTCATTGCAAAGCTCCATCCATCCCCATTATCCAGCCTAATGTGGTAGGTACCTCCCCAAGGAGAGGGAGAGAGGGGGGAAACGTGTTGCAGAATGAAGCTGGAGACCAGGATCTCCGAAGGCCTGAGGAGGAGATTTCATTGAGTGAAACATGAATGTGGACAAGACGGAACATGTGCAAAGTTAAAATATAATAATGTCTGCATCCAAATGAGACCTTTGTCATGCTGTGATTATCACACTAAGACATTTTTTAAAACCTGTGGGGGAAAAGGAAGCTGCCATTTGTGGAAACCTCAACAGGAACAACCCGGCAGTCTTCCTTCTTGAATCATAAAGCAAATTTCCAATGTCTGCCACTGTCACAAGTGACATCATTTACAAAATACAACTGCATTAGCATCCCACTTTGATCAGAAAACACTGCTTCATAGTTACAGATTATTCGTTGGTGTGTGTAGCGGTGGTGTGTTTAGCAGACCCTCACAGGATTCTCTTCCCCCTTTACACCTGCTTTCTAAACATCCATCTGTCTGAGATCATTTGGTTTGGAAAGACTGGTAACATGCAGGGGTCTCAACGTGTGATTGCAGCGATTTTCCTTGGTGCATCAAGTATAGAGGACCTAAACCAGAGGTGCTGAGCTCAGTGCATTTAGTTACTGAGGAAAGGCGGCTGAGTTGAGTATCCAAACATACAAAATGCAAAACGATATAATCCGTTTTCTGTTTCTCTCATATTTTAGCTATTGTCATCTTCAGAACTCCCTATGTTTTAACTGTTTTACAAATTAGAACAATTAAGATATTAAGATCAGTTAATGATAAGATGACACCACATGGTGACAGCAGGACAAGCATCATGGTTTCTGTTTGGTAGGTGAGTTCACTACTTTTGTGGGACAAACAAGAATGGAAAAGTGGTGTTGACATTGATTTTATTTCATGTTAACATGTCATAATTTTAATTGTCGTTATCAGTAATTTACTAGTGGCGACTCACATGCAGCAAGAGATGGACAGAATATACAGTGAAGGGTGCATCAGTAGCTGCTGGTCCTGGTAAATAAAAAAAAACATCTATCCAATCAGAGGACTCGGAGGTGAGGCTGTAGGATTTAGCAGAGAACTGATGCACATCAGAAGAAATAAAATAGGACGACACAGTGTTTGGTCTCACTACCCTGACATTTAAGCTTCAGATACACACAAAAAACAGCTGATGCCTGATGCTTTTATTAAAACTAAATAAAGTATAATTACCCGAAGAAGGAAAAACAACAATTCTACCAAATTACAGCCGTAAACGCAGGAGCATACAAAGCTGTTTTGCTGAAAGAGACAACGTTTCTGAGAAAGAATAAGAACAAAATAATTATTATATTATCAATAAAATTAGGCAATATTTTGCTACTTATGTTTAAAAAAGATTTTTTTTTCTCTATATGCATATTTGCATGTAGGACTATTCATTAAACAGATTTAAAATGAATCCGCCATCTTAGCCCAGCTGTGTTAATGGGACAGAGGGAGAGGAAAGACCTCAGACAACAGACAACAAATGCCCAGGTATAAATACAGTGCGTGGAGGTCTGCTTTATTTGTTTTCTAACGAAGCACCAATCTAATCTAATAAGTGATTTGGTGCACTGCACTGCCATATCTTTTAACCCAGACACCAGCATCAGCAATAAAGGGAGGGATTTATGATGGAGAGAAGACAGAGGCATTACAGAGGAGTGAGTCTCCGTGTCTCCGTTTGAGGGAGGAGCTGATGGCAGTATGAGTGGTAACATCTAGAGGGGTGAGGTGTGGCTGGGGGAGAGAGGGAAGAAGGAAGATGGGAAGGAAGGAGGAGTGGAAAAACACTTAAAGAGATTAAACACAGCAGGATGAGCGAGGACTCTGTTTTTATGTGCATGTGTCTGCAAATGTGCTGTCGTGTGTGTGTGTGTGTGTGTCTGTGTTTGTGTGTGTGTGTGTGTGTGTTTGTGCGTGGCAGAGACAGGATTTTGGATCAGTTTCAGATCCTGCCTGGCAATCCATTATGGATTAGTGGTGGGTCGGCCCTGTTTTTATTACATATGGAATCTATCATTAATGGACATCCAGAGGACTTCATAGGTATTCAATGAGAAAGACATCACTCCACTGTCAGCACTAACACTGTTTGCCTCAGTGGCGCTCAGTGTTGTGGAACCAGGAAACGGTGTTAAACTACTATTATTGGGACAAAGAGTGATACTGGGCCCGGGTTATTCCATTCATCACCTGGTGACATCAGTGGGAACACACACCGATCCACCGGGGTGGGTGGGATTAGCAGAGAGTGTGTGTATGTATGCACATGACTGGACCAGTGGGGACCCATATCGGAGAGGCTGAATGAACAGGGAAATGAAAACATAAGGGAAGGAAGTCAAAGAAATGTAGAGGTATAATCACAGTACTGACGATAATGTACACTCAGAATACAGAAACGTATCATCCTTATTTTCACAGTACTGTAGCCTGTAGTTGCTACAGACCAACTGTGTGGGTAAGCCACTGTGGGCATGGTTATCATTGGTATATGAAGGGGTTGTACGAACTCTGCTGCCCACTGGACTGGCTGTGAGCATGCAGGACATCAGGGTCGGGTAAGATGTTGAAATTTTCCAACTGGACACTTTACTGCCTGATAATAAGAGCTCAGAGGTGAGTGCGGCAAATTTGCTAAGAACTACCAAAGTAAACTCCAAAGACGTCCCTAAAGGAAATATTCTTACGTCTATTCTCCATCTGTTACAGCCTTACACCTTCTGAATTCACGTTGCTCTCTTTCAGCAAACTAAAACTGGCTTATTTGTCTTGTCGACTCATCAAAATGCCCTTCAATCAAACTTGACAGAAGCAAAATAAAGCTCAAAACTCTCTTGGTTAGTCGTTCCACCAATCACCGACTGTGGTTTAGTTGAAATAAACCCTAAATTCATTGGATTTAAGGAGAAAATAGTCTGGCTCAGGTTTCTGTCCTCGATGAACAAGAGTCTGTGGGAGCAGCAGTTCTCAAATGTTTTGTACAAGCTGTCCATTTTTGCAGGATTGCTCTGTCTTTGGTCAGTTTTCCATGGGCGCCATGGCAGGGGAGGTTGATAAGCATGGCCTCGGAGGCAACGGTGAATCTGTTTCTTGCTGCTATCCATGTGTAATGTATTTGGGAGAGCACTCCATCAGTTGGTTCCCTTTCTTAGAGGCGTCTCAGATGTTAACCATGCTTCAAGCAACCCTCTCTTTAGACCGTCTTGCAGGCCAGTAACCTCGCCAGCAATGCATTTTCATTGAAGGTCACATTGGGGCATTTTCCAGCAGTGTGGCTGCTCCCTCCTCTAACTCTTCATGCTGAGGCTTGTGCAAGGGGTTCAAAGCTGCAGTAAAGAATATTTGAGACATTTTGAGAAAGTTCTTCTTAGACATGGCTCTATTCTCCTCTACCTCCCTCAGAAGTCCTCTGACCACAACTGGAATGAGGTCATCATCACATCTTGAGGTCAGCTTTGCCTCAATGTTTCTCAGAATTGCAGCAAGGTCCAGCACAGTGGTCCTGGCCTGCAAGCATCAAGATCATGTCACTGAATACAGTCAGATGTCCATGGACAAAGGCCATCCAAAGCTCGGTCAGTGGATCTTGGAACGGGGCACTTGTTTTTAGAGAGAAAACTTCAATGGCACACACATTTTTAAAAAACAGTGTCGAGGAGGTAGCATGGACAGCTAGTGAACATTGTGAACATTGCTGTGTTCTAAAATGCTATTGTACTCCTGGCCAACAGACTCACAAAAGCTCTTCAGTCCTTCTACTTTGATCGTAAAAATATTGAAATATTATATTTTCAATATAATAAATATCTCCGTGAGCAGGTAATATCATGGGGAATCATACTGTTCTGGTCGTGATATGAATGATGTGGGCAAGACAACCTAAGCCAATCACCTCCTTCTGCAGGGTATTTTTAAATTTGGTACGGACATTGACCCTTCCAAGCTGGGCTACGCCCTCTAAGTACTGCCACAGTGATAACTCGTTACTCATATGGCCCAAGGCTTTTGCAGCAGCAATCCCATTTTGTGAACATTTTCCTTTATTGTTCCTGATGTTGTATCTTGGTCAGAGATAGATCTCTTGTCCACTTTAAAAGAGGTGTTGTCACTGATCATGAAAATGAGCTTCTTTATCTTCTGGACTGCATGAGACTCAGAACAGGATAATTAAAGCCATGCCTCTCCAAATGACCCACAAGCAAATCACCCATCAACCAAAATAAAATGGATAGCACTGCAGCAGTCATAGGACCAACTTCCAGATCCTTCCCCAGTGATCTGGATGTGCAGAAGCTGTATGATACCTTTGAAGCAGCAACACAAAAATGTGTTGTAAAGAACTAAAGTTTGCACCGCATTAGTACATGAGGTGTGTGAGGCGTGTACTATGCTGTACTTTAGCACAGCATAGTTTCTGCCTGCATTATGCTCAAAGAAGCGAACGAAACCTTTTTTATAACATAAATGAACCAGACTGGAGACATGGGGAGGTGGTCAGGATGGATGGTGGAGGAAGACAGTGCTGAAACGTGACATCATAAACTAGAATTAGTGTCCCAGAGTTAGAGTTAGATTTCAGGCAACAAAAGCACCTTGTTTGAGGTTAGAGCCAGACTGATTTTGGTTCAATGTTAATGAGAACAAAGCTGAATAAAGCTGTAGTCAGTTTGACTGGGCAGTGTATCAGTAGAATGGAATAGAATACTTTGCCAGTACACAGTTTACTGATACATTTAGTGTTAACATTTGCACGGTTTACCAGGTGCACTGACAATATTTCTTCAGGATTTTAATAGAAAATGTAATTTATTAAACACCGAGTTTACCTCAAAACGTATTTGCCGTTGCAGTTTTGTTCTTTATAAACATTTCCATCGAAAGACTTAATAAAGGAAAGGATGACAACACCAAGAGAAGAGCAGCTGTTCTAGAATTGCATGTGTTCTGGCATAGGTCCTTACCTTTCAGTGGTGGGAAGAAGACAAGGAAGATGAGTAGGTTTGGGAGAATGTATCGATTATGGCTCGGCCGAGGCGGAGCAGGGCTAAAAACTATTAGCAAAAACCATCAGGCTGTTTAAAATAAGAGGCCAGGCTAAAGTTTATCATGGCACATTGTTACCTTTGAGGCGATTGCGCCTTGTGACAAGTCACACGCCGGGGACCTAGAGGTTTTTCAATTATTCCAACCAATTTGGAATAATGTAACTGTGACCTGAAGCCGTTTACGATGAAGGTGTTATTACAGGAGAAAGCAAAGACTGAGTGCAGACGGAGGCAAAATGCAGAGCAGGGTGTTTTTTTACCCTTGGATTGCCCTAATTATACAGAGCATTGATTTTACAATGCATCCATGGATTGATTAGAAGAGCCTTGCACCTCCCCTAAGGAAGGAGGGCTTCGCTCTCTGGTCTCCTGCTCACTGTTGTGCTCTCCACTCGTCCTCTGCTCCCCTCTACTTTAATTGCACCTGTTTCTTTTCCTTCTACTCCTTTTCATAACTCTTATATCTCGTTTTCTCGTTGTCCCACTTTCCTTTCACTTTCCTTCCTTTTCCTTTTCAGTTCCTGTCCTTTCCTACACTTTGCTTCCCTTTAATTTCCAACTCTCCCTTTCACTGAGATCTCTATTCTGATACTTCTTAATTGCACAATTACTCCTGGAGTGAAACCACTGTAATGTGCTCCTCCACTTGACTCTTAAAGCTCGATTTAAAGTTAACAGAATGGGTTAACAGCAGACATGCCACAGGATGTGCTATTCAGAGGATTTTGCCTATTGATAGTAGCACTGCAGACAACTCAGTGTAATTTGTCTTGGATAAAATTTGAATTTATTTTATTTATTTTAAATTACTTTACTTTACAGACGGACCAGAGTGTATTCTGTTGTGAAATAACACGAGAACTATCTGACTGGACTGTAGAGTTTTTCCACCAGCACAGACATTCATGGTCACCAGAGGTTGAACTACTTTGGTGGTTGCCTTTACTTTTCCTCACGCGACATCGTAAGGTCAGTACTTCAAATCATCCAATATTTGGATTAGTGTCTAAACTTTGCAAAACCAATGATGTTCCCATCATCCTCAGCTGTACTTTATGTTGTATCCTTTACCAAATTGCTGAGCCACATTACTAATTAGCAATCTTAGATGCTAAGCTAAGATTGTGAACACAGAATGTTTTAGATGCTTAACATCAGCATGTTAGTCTTGTCACTTTGAGCATCGCAGTATGCTGATGTTGGACTTTTAGTCTTGTTATTCTTCACATTAATAACTTTTTGTGTACAACCAAATGTGTCAAAAATTTCAACAATTATTGCAAAGTTGAATAAATCTGTACAACTAGTACAGTACCAGTACTACAACTAGTGTATAAGGAGAATGGATATTATGGCACAAAAAACATTAAATACTTCATTAGTGCTTTGCACACAGGCATGCAGTGCTGTTAAATGCGACCACTTGCACCAATGCACGCGCAGTCCTGCATTTGCACATTATTGCCATTCAGCAAAGAGCAAACACCAAAATTTATGGGAAACACAATCTCAGAAGGAAGATCATCACTGGCTGTGCCTCAGAGACCAAACAGCATTCCCAGCAGTGGAAAAAGCTGCAGTGTCAAATGAGGGAAGCCAGTGTGTCAGATCTTGAGGGAACCCTGGTTGTTTTCTAACCCTGTAGTTGTGCATTGGTTCTCCATCATCATCTGTGAAACCCCATAAGAGCCCAAACATTGAAACCCCAAACAGCCCCACTTGCTGGATTCAGCAACGGCAACTTCTCCAAAATGAAATCCAAACTGAGGGGTGCTATTAAGTTGCATAACAAGACTTCTAAGGAGTGATCCAACAATGGCAGAAGCGTTGTGAGCAGTGGATTTCTGCACAAGGTGACTACTCTGAAGGGGTCGCAGCCAAATTCAAATTAAAGATGTTTTTTGCTTTTTATAGACAGTCCTACAACAAAGTGATGGCAGCTGGATTTGTTAGCCACCTTCTGCTCCAGGAGTCTTCGTTCATCTCTATGTGGAATCTGCCTTGTGCTACTGTATGTTATCTTCTCTCTCTCTCTCTCTCTCTCTCTCTCTCTCTCTCTCTCTCTCTCTCTCGCAGAGGCAGGTGAGAACTGTTTAAACTGAGTTTTTCCTTACAACTGTCCTGGCTCACGGTGGGATATGTTAGCTATCTGTAGGCAGTGTAGGTAGGTAGATGTAGGTAACGAGCATGTTCAGGACCTGTTCTATACGAGAAGTGCGCTGCAATAACTTCTGTTGTGATTTGCTTCTAAATATGTGGAATTGCATTGAACTTAAAGTCAGAAATGCAGAGATGATGACGTTTATCTTTTAATGAAGAGATGAATATAGGTACACATTTACCACAGCGGGGATCAATTGCTGTGGGCAGGGAAAGCAGAAAAAAATAGTAGTGCAGGAATGGAAAGAGACGAGTGTGTTTAAAAATCAATTACACAGTAAATATGACACGAGTCAGCAACGACGCCCTCGGGGGAACCCAGGAAATATGTTCCTGCCTTCACGTCGGTAAATCTGCTCTCCCTACAAATGAATTACTAATTTTATGTACAGGAGTGGGAAGAAGAAAAAAAAAACACCCACCCTGCGTGTGTGTGTGAGTGTGTGTGCTTATGTACACAAGCTATAACTCCCATGGGAGGGTATTATTAATTGATGGAGTGGAGTGAAGGAATTTTTTTCTGCTGAGGGAGAGGAGGAAGGAGTAGAGTGCAGACCCAGTGTTACCTCTGATCTTTGGGCGTGTCAGCAGGTCAGCGAGCCAAAGGAAAATACTACTGCAGCCGCCACTTTGAACCAGCCTCGAAGATTGACCTGAGGCGACTGGAGAAATGGATGAGAGGACGTGGACGAGCAGAAAAAAAAGGGAGCAAAAGATGCAGGGAAGTCCAGGAATAACCGTCCACTGAGAGAAAACGGGTGGGATGCCAGAGAGTGTGACAGGAAATGAAATTAATAACTGACGAAGGGATGAGAGACAGATTTGAAGAGTATGGACAGAGATGCCAGTACTAAATACCTCGGAAGCATGCAAAGCGTGCAGAGTTTTGACAAGAAAAGGAAGAATGACAAAATGATGAATAAGCAGCTCACTGGTTCTGACTGAGGACTTAGATCTTGAAAGTCATGTAACAAGAAGAAGGATCAGAAGGCTCAATAAAAGGAATAATGAAACTTTCCAGAATATATATTCAATCACTTTATCACACTTGTTTTAAGGTGTGTGCGAGCAGGCTTATGGACCAGTTTAACGTTACCTGTTAAAACAGGTAGGGTGATTAGGGTAGGGGTTGCTGTTGCGCACGTGCAAAGTGATTAAAACAGCGTTTGAACAGCATTGTAATTAAAGCAGAAGCTGTTACGTCTGTTGTGTGTTTGACAAACTGTTAGACGAGTAGACTGATGCCCATTTTAAGCTAGTGCCTGGAGATAGTTAGCTTAGCTTAGCGTAAAGACTGGAAGCAGGGGGAAACAGCTAGCCTGGCCCTTGTTCAACAAAACAGAAATACACCTAGCAGCGCCCCTAGAACTAATTAGCATTTTAGGCCAGCTTGGGGTTTTTTTAGTCCACACAAAAGCCAAGGTGTAAATACAACAAGTTGCATTGTTGTAGGGATTTATGTGCCAGACTATTTCTTGGCCAAGTGCAGCACCTTCACTCACACATTACTTGTAACAGACCCAGGTTTGCTCTTTCTCAAGCTGTTGCAACCCACGGCCTTTATGCTAAGCTAATCTAAGCTACTCGTCTCCTGTCTGTAGCTTCATATTTAGCACACAGTCATGCGAGGGGTATCAGTGTTGCAAACTTCTGATGATTGGTCTGTGACAGAGAGAGTAAAACAGCTTCATCCGTTAAATTGCATATGTGATACCATCAAAACATAGTCACGTCCCAAAATCTGCTGCTACTCTGATGTGATGCTAAATTGTACATCGCAACATGCAAGACGTGCATGAGCAAAAATAGAGCTTATGAAAATAGGCGGCGGGAGAGCGGGAGTCAGAGGCTGGGCGGTCAGTGCACTGAAAGCTGCAGTATATGGTCAAATTAAAGCTATATATCCAGCACATCATTAGTGCCATCACTGCATCTCCTCACATTAATATGTAAGGACCATTTCCTCCCCGAGAAACTATAAAATACAGCGTGACACACCCACAGAAACGCACAAACACACTGCCAGTCACTTCTCTCTCTCTCTCGCTCTCCTGCTCACTCACTCTCTCAGTCTCTTTCTGCATTTTCACCAGCTCTGCATTTCTCCTATAGTCTTCATTTGGGTGGCTACGTTGGCTTGGCAGGGCAGCAGTATTGGGTCCGGCCCTAATGAAGAGCATTGATCCTTGTTGGGTTATGAGCAGGCTTTAGTGGCCGTGTTGAGATGTTAATAAGCCTGGCCTTATTCCGAAGAAGCTTTAATTAGCCTGTTGGAAATGTGCTTACGGGGCGTACTGTCACTCTGTTGTGGCACACATTGCTGAACGCGTACACACACACACACACACACACACTGGCGCAGGCACATGCAGGGGAGGTCGCACACCAGCAAGTGTATGCAAGGGCAGCAGCACAGATTTAGATCGGCACACGTGCATATATGCACACACACACACACACACACACACACACACACACACACACACACACACTGTATACAGTCACTCATTTCATGGACCACCGAGATGACGATCATAACAACATTCGCCATTTATTCAATTAATACAGTTTCATTAGCGAGTCGGGCAGTGTGAATTTGGTCACTCATGCCCATCTACACACACACACACACACTCATCTTCATCTCGTGTGCTGTGTGAACTCTCGTCCTTTCTTCTTTGACCTCATCGTCACCGCCCTCCGCCACCTTGCATTTGCTCATAACCCAATAAGCAACAATGCGCTAGCTGTGAAATTAATGTAGTGTACATTTTTGTTTATAAAAAGCACAGTATTTCACTCTGATAGGGCGGAGACGCAGTTTAAATGAGCTTAAAACACAAAGACTAATGTAATCTAAGAATGTGTGCTACAATATAGGGATTAATGCATCTAGTTTCCCTCCTACACAGGGAGCTCAACATTGGTTTTCTTCATGGCCCAGTAGCTTACAACTGCAGTCAGTGGTCTTGGCAGCTGGTCTAAAATCCAAAATACAAGTCACCTGAGACCTCATTATATGCAGTAAAAGTTATCATTGACTTTATTGCTGAATCCAATCATTTCAAAAATATACGGCCCACAGTCAAACCCTGCAGGGCTATCGTTCATTTGGTGATTAAAATGAATGATGATTAAAACACGTTGGCTTTATTTGTCTCTTTCAGCCTAATGGAGAATGAATTGCAAACAAATGAATGAAGCTGTAATACCCATGCACATGGACCGCCTCGTTTTATTGGCCATGCCGGAGACATGGCTCTAAGGGTGGCATGTTGATCTGTCTGTCTGTCCGGCAATCGCTTGGTCAACCGCTGTGGTCCGGACTGAAATATCTCAGCGCCCGTTGGATGGATTGAATGTTTTATACTATGTTCCTGTGTTATATAAATATCCAATCAGCCATAGCAGCACAGTGAAACAGTTAAACAGTCTCAGTCTAGTTCTTATAGGGTTAAAGAGGTTCCCATTGAAGAGCAGCAGCCTGCAGCAGTGCAGCCACCGTATCTTCAGATGAGAGCCAGCATACCTCCCAGCAGAGATCGATGAGTTGAGGCCTATTTACAGAAAATACACATGTGGTCTCAGCAGAGACCTGCAGACTGCAGGCCTCAGTCTGACTGGAGAACTGGAAAAAGCAGGCAGGACAGTTTGGATGAAGGAATATATCTGCTGCTTTGCTTGTTGGATGGTGTGCATGAAAGCACGTGTGTGTGCATGCACGCCCCGATGGTGGTGTAAGTGCGAGCGTGTGTGCTGGGACCTCTGTGCCGCCGCCCTTAGGACAGGAGACAAAGGGATGTTCTCCCCTGCTGCCTGCTCTCTGGAGACACTGTGAAGCACAGGGCAGCAGTCTGTTCATCAGTGTCACAGACTGAGGCTATCACGAGCCCAAGCTCTGCTCATCCACGGTCATGGGCTGCTGACCCATCACTGGGGCAAGACAAGCCTGGGTTACAGCAGGGGAGGTGGGAGGCCAGGTGGTGTTGGCATCCAGTGTCATGTCAAGCTGCCTGTTATTACCAAGCTCTGTGATTGGCTGTAACTCATCATGTGTGTATCAAGTCTTCAGATGCGTTTTCTCTCTCTTCAATTTAATTATTTCATATTCTGTCAAACCAATCACTGCCCTGTGGACGCATTTTACTGCATGCAACTCTCTGCTCTCTTCCACTCTGTCTGCCGTCGTCAGCACTGTTTACAGTCACAGCAGGGATAACTTTCCACTGGAAAAGCTATCAAAGCCCACTGTACACTAGCTGCTCATTGCACGGGTACAAACGCAGACAGAAAAGTCATATACTGTAAACCCGGATAAGTTGATTGTACTTAAACCACTTTTTTAAGTTATATACACTTAAATGGTTTAAGTAATCAACAATAGAAAAAAACTGTGGAGTCTACTTAACAGTACAATAGTCAGAACTTAATATTATAAGTCAAATACACTTAAAATCCTAGTTTTATTAAAAATATGACTATATTAAAAATTAAAACATTTGAGATAAGAAAATTGCAATTAAATTCTTCTTTTGTCAATGACCACACAATCCAGTACATTTTATTTATTTTATTGAAACACACAACAAAGCAACAAATATGTATTAACAATGATGTGATGTTGTGGTGATGCTGGGCTTGCAGCTCTGTTGTGCTCATAGATTCCCACTGGAATGTCCACAGAGTCTCCTTCATTAAGATTCTACATAATGCGAGAAACAAGACAAAAAGAGGATAATCAGCTTAACAGCAATTTGTCTACAATCAGCTGCATGGCTTTCTTTAATAGTATGATTTTTATAATTCACTGTGGTTTTATTTTAGGTAATTTTGTGTAAACAAGCTGTTAGAGCCATTTTTGTATGTGTTCATGTATAGGTTAAGGTCAATGAAACATCTTCATAAATGCTAATTATCATAACCCATCATCTCAAATAAACAAAACATAGGAGAAAGGCAAAACTGATTCAAACAATAATCAAAAAACGTTACTCACCGAACTGCTCTTAAAGAACACAGATGCATCATCCCCAAGAATGACTGGACATCCTCTCAGGACAAGGCATCTAGTGGCTGTTGGCTCAGTGCTCTGCAAAGAGGTATAACACACACTTAAATGTAGAACAAAGAATTATATCTTATATCAGTTTATTTGTCCATACAGATAAATACAACGAGGGAAGGTGAGAGAATTAGTTTTTGTAATAGGGATGAACCAACCATCAATATCATTACAAGAAAAAACAGAAATATCAACCCACCGTTGTCTGTTGTAGCAGGTCAGCTAACTGCTTGCCGATCCGACCTGTCTTCCTTTTGAAGATTTCCATCAAGCTTGGACACAAACCATCAGGAACACCAAAGAATTCTAAGATTTCTACCAACAACCCTGTAAAACTCCAAGTAAACCTGAAAAATATATAAAGCTTTTAAAAATAAGCTAAATTTTGATATTCAGGCAGAGTTACTTATAACACTAATAAACCTCTCTGAACATGTTGTCCAATGATGTATGTAACACAAATAAGACAAACATTTAAAGGACACTTTCACAAACCTGGCTTTCAGTGAAAAGCGCTGGCCAGCGTTGGACCATCACTCCCCTTGTCTTGGTTTCTTTCTTCACCGTCAGCATTGTTTTTCCCACGTTTACCACCGTTAATCGTTGCATCAGCCCGTCCCAGCTGGCTCATGTAATTCCCCATTTTGAATTTAAGACTGTTTATCAATCCCTGACAATCAAACGCTCATTATTCACCTAAGTCAACCTCAAATTTAGGCACATTCAAATGTACACGTTTCAAACTAGAAAAGTTCCAGCCGTTTCTAAATAGTAGTACTTGAATAGAGAAAACAACTCACCTAGTTCATGCAGAAAATGGTAACCTCTTTACTGCAGGCAAATGTCCATTAAAAGGGTCCAAAAACAGAAATTTGCAGACAGAATGTATTGTCCAAGGAGCATGCAGTGCAACCACCTTAAATTGCTCTGTGAAAATAAGAAAATCGCGCAACTTTCTCTGTATCTGCCAACGGACAAACACAGACTTGTCTTGAGTTTTCAGCCAATCACAACGGGGCAGCGCTGTGGCCTGAGGTAACACTTGATCATTTAAGTTTGTTAAACTTACAAAAATGAGTACAACCAATGACTGCCTCATACACTCTTCATATACTCAAACTCTTTAAGTAATGGAACAAAACAAATTTTTTAAAGTGGTATTTACTCAAACTGTTTGCATAGAAAGAACTTTCGGATTAAAGAGCCAGCTATTGCTCTCAGGAGTCAGTAGAAACCGAAACCCGAGCTGCGCAGGAGAGCATATTTAATTTCCATTTGAAACACACTGCTACTAATAATAATGTCGCTCTGTGTGAGATGAACATGTAAAAGCTAACACAGCTATCCGCTTTAACTGTATATAGTCATGAAATGTTAATGATGTGTTTGTGGCTTGTTAATCTGCCTCCGAAGTAACTAAAACATTGATTAACATATCACATTTGAAGTTTTAGACCTCAGCTCTAAAAACCTTTAAAACAGTTTTTAAATTGCAGATGATTCGTTTTCACGTCAGCGTTTGATCATAACACAGAGATGCGCAGACGGGTGAGCTGCAGGCTGTCAGGTGAGCAGGCTGTCAGGTGAGTAAACTGCTGGGCCCGAGAAACAAAGAGGAACTTTTGAGGCGCAGCTTTTAGCTGCAGGAGGCTTTGTTGTGCAGCTCGAATTAAAAAACTTACTGAAATCAGGCCAGAGTTGCAGATCCTCCGGGGAGCTCTGAATATGGTAGTTGCTCCTGAATTTTAATACCTGGGTTCTCATTTAAGCAAATCATCCTTACCCAAAATCTGCAGCCTGTAGCGGAATCCCACCTCTGACCTCTCTGTTCAAGCCAAAGCGTTTTCTTTTCCTTTAGTATCAATTTGTAAATGGGGCATTGATATAACATCCACTGAGGATTTTTTTATGGGCAAGGATCCCTGCAAAAGTCTGCAGAGAGTGCACTGTACAACTTTACAACTGTTGGTCTGGTCCCAGGTCTGTAAAGGTCTCGTTGTTGTTGATATGCTGACCTCAGTGCTGTCCAAGAATAGCTACCTGGGCAGGACCCCTAGAGCCACATTCTAATAAACAGCATGGGGACCTCTAGGACACCATGCATGTATCCCTCCTGTCTGTCTCTCTCTCTCTCTCTCTCTCTCTCTCTCTCTTTATAACAAGCTCAAATTTCCCTCATGCAGAAACTCCCCATAGTCAAAAACAGCTTTGGACAGCAAACCTGAACGGCCCAGGGCTGCAAGGACACGCTGCTCAAAATTCGATGAAGCATTTATTAATAGAGAGTGAGTTTGTCTATGTATGCACTATATACGGCGCCTGTACATAAACTGCTTACAATTCTTGGAGGATTGTAGATATAACACAAAGATGTGATTACTAGAAATAATAAATTACATTTTGCTTTGTGCGGTAAATTGCCAAGCTGTGATAAAAACGCGTTTTGTTTCTTTCTTTCCACCTCCCCCACACCTACACTCACACTCGCTCAATCCGTCTCTCCTACCACGCGCATGCACTCACACACACATACACACCTGAGTGGGGTGGCGTAGTGCCTCGGAGGCCCACTTAGTGGCTGTGTGGATTTGATGAGAAGGGCCTTTTGCTTTATTTAGTGAAGTGCTGCCTAATATGATTATGGTCAGCATGCCTCCTGCTCTCTCTCACGTTGGAGAACACACTGGGAGCTATTACCCAAGTCCCCGATGACCGACCCTCTTCCTGCAGCGAGACGCAGGGAGAGACAATGAGAAAGAGACACCTTAAAAAGTGGCAGGTGAGACAGACAAGAAGATCTTTGAGAAGACACACTTACCCTTGGCCTCTTCAGGTGTAACAAATAATTAAGTATGCATCCAGGTAAAACTGATCATCTGTCATTGTCCCACGGAGGTCACATTTAATAGGATATTGGCAGTCAGCAGGCTTGATGTCCACAGCCAATGACGAGAGAGCATTAAGCATTAAAAAGGCGCAGCAAAGCTCAGCAGAGTGGCGTGTCACCGCACACACACAGACACACACACACACACACACTACTGTTTCTATTGCATGGCCACAAACAAATCACAGGGGATGTTTTTACAAGTGTGAGGCTTATCAACGCGCACGCAGGTCTGGTGTGACGTGCATGGCGAACACAGCACCCGCCCCGGAGTGGGATAAGTTGTAATTTAGCTCGGGGTGAGTGGGAAAGGAGAGGAAACACAATACACCTGTGAGTGATGTCAGAGATCACAACCTCACAACTGAAGAAAAGAGAAAAGATCACAGACTAAAGAAGTTTTCCCAAGTGGAAACGGAACTGAAACTTTCAGGAGAGTCAAATCATTTGTGAGTGACGGTGCTGGAACGGTGTTTCCAATCATCTGGAATATTCAAATTTCAGTATCTGCTGTGGCTGTCAGGTCTTGCCCAGTGAGTTTCCCCATTACAGTAACTCAGAATTCAGTAATGACCCCTCACGTCAGCTCATTGTTTGTTTTGACCTTTTTTATATATTCTTAATCTCTTTTTAATGATTTCCCTCCCCAGGTGTGTCGCTCTGACGCTCCCAGCATGCTCTGTGGGAAACACTGTGGAACGACATCTCTTTAGCAGGTTTCGCTTAAGTGTGAGCAAACGGACTGCCGGGCTCCTGTAGCAGTAAATATACAGTAGTGTTGGATTAGAACACTGAGTCCAGGGAAGCCACTGTGACATGACTGCAGTCTCTCAGCCTGCAGACGCAGTGCAGGGACCTGTCACAGCCACGCATGCGAATGTCCATACTGCCCCCTCCTGGCGGCTCCTCTGCACAGCACCTCCTGCACAGAGGGGCAACAAACGCTCAGCGTTAACCCTGCAGCTGACCTCAAATGATCAGTTTATATGGTAAAAAGCTGTAAAACACCTCGGATACATTTTCCGTGCATTACATTTGATGAGTTTCACATGATTTTGAGAAAACAAACGAATGACAGTGAATGCATCGCAAAAGCAGGACACCGTCAGGGTGCAGTGATCGTCTTTGGGCAGTTACATGTTCACACATGTGCTGTCATTCACCCACACATGCTCCTAAACCACTGGCTCCTTCCATTGGTCCACACAACATCTTATTTTCTCGTTAAATCAATAAGTTATTCAGGCAAAGCTAAGGCAAAGCCAAATATAAATATATATAAGACATGAGGAGGGTTAGCTGTGTTCAGGATCATGATTTAAATTATAATTCACTATGATATGAGCACAATTAAACATAAGAGTAAATGTTCCCCCAGGAGAGCAGAGCGCTGCGCTGCTGCATCCTGGCTCCAAACGCTCGACGCGTCCCTGTCTGTTTGTGTTTGTGCATGCCAGCGATAAGAAAAGCCAACGGTCAGCATAATTACCCAGGTAGAGCTGATGCAGGTGATAGCTCTTGCATAACCCCAGCTAATGATTAGAGGTTCCTTCCACAAACAGGCCGAAATTCTCCGCGCTCAGTATCCAACCACTGGTGAACACAACGCCGTTGGGTCCCAGTGTCTTTCCTTTCTTTGTTTTTATACATATCCCATATACAATTTGTTTAAGTATAATAACATATACACAAAATACATATAATATGTTCTTTATGATTGTGTGAGTAAATAAGGTTTTATTTAAAAGCTGTTTTGTTTTCCTCTCGTTTATTACAGATGACAATGATTAAAAATAAATGATGACATTGAAATACATTAAATACCACGGCTGCATCTGAATGAAGGGTGTTCGGGTTAGGGATCACGCTGGAGTGTCGCACGCTTTAACCGGTCACCTGGGTGACCGTGGTGCAGGTCTGCTTCGACGGTTTGAGTGTGTTGTGTGCATGTGTGTGTGTGTGTGCTGAGTGTGCTTGTTCTATCTCAAGGTCACACAGGCTATTGCAATTATTTCCCAGTTCACTATCAGCTTAGTATGTTTGTCTGTGTGTGTGTGTGTGTGTGTGCGCGTGTGTATGTGGGGCTGTTATGCAGGCTGGTCGGTTTTTGCACAAGCAATTGCGGCCACAGTCACGCGCGTGCCTGCAAGTACGCGCACCACACACAAACTCAGGACTAAAGGCATTGGGTAAGCTCGCCGTGCTGTTTGCTGACTACAGCTCTTTCGCTCCGTGGAGCGTTATGTAAGAGCAAAAAAAAAAAAGCAGGTGAAAAAGACAAAAGCAGGTGAGGAGGGGGGCGTGATGGAGAATCAGGAAAAAGAAAAAAACATTAAAGCCCCTAAAATCTTTGTTTTAATTAAAGCATTTCTCTATAACTTTTAATAAGCATCAAAACTTAAACTTTCTTAGGTTTTATTCACGCCAACCGTGTTGGTCAAATCTGATTGACGTGGGTTTTGGAAAGAAAAGCAGAGCAAGGAAACATAAATTCTGAATCCTCACCAGACAAATGTTCCTGACTTTAGGTTTAATTCAGTGACACATCATGCACATATGACAGCAGAGGGATGCAGCAGGAATCAGAATAGGTTGCAGATGTCAGATGCAGTGGTTAACAGAGGAGAGGATGAATATGAGAAACACTTCAGAGGAGGAAGCATAGGAGGAAAACGGAGCTGTTGAGCCGGAGCTGCAGCGAGGTGAGTCAGGTACAGTGCTTACCTGAACATTTCTGCAGCTCTCCAGCGGGCAGGGAGACAGTGATGAGTGGAATTTACAAAAGATAAGCGAGGGTGTGAGACGGACACTCCGGACCTGAGGCCCTGCATCTCTGTTTGTCTGCAAGGTGCTTGGACTTCTCCTCCATGCTGCTTCATAGTAGCCAGCCTGAAGTGGGGAAAGAAGTAGGAAGAGCTGGTTGGAGTTCCAGCGATATAGAGGCCAGAGCTGGTGGCTGGAGCAGCTGCTCCTCTGCAGCTGGGACAGGAGCCACCAGGCAGGTCAGAGGAGCAGAGGGACACTGAGTCCATGTGGCAGAGGTGGAGGACAAGGCATATGGCTGTTAGAGTTTGAGATCAAGACACTTTTGTTTTTTTAACATTAGAAAACCTTTTAAAATAAACTTATGAACATAAAAACGAGGATATGTCGTCTTAAACTCACTAAACGTGGATATTCGCAGCATCTGGAGTGTCACTGGAATCGCCTCAAAACAAATTTCATTCACTTCAAATCAAATGTTATGACAACATTTCCAGGTGAGTGACCGTTCTCATCTGTACATAAACATAAGTCAGTAATCCTGCTGTCCAAGGCACACACACAGATACACACACAGAAACACACATCATCACCACTCACAGCGGCCTGTCGTGCTGCGACCTCTGAGCAACATTCTGGAAACCAATGCTAACTGATCACAGATTAATGCAGATAGCAACATTAGCAGCAAAACACAAACACAAAACACACACAAGCCCTGAAAAGCACCCTTGGGTGTCCCTGTCTCACACACGCAGGCGACCTCCTCCCCATGTTTGCCAGCAGCCTGCGCGACAGCTGGTCGGGAGGCCGCGTGTTGTGCGATTGAACCGTGGGTAAATGATCTGTGTAAATTGGCCTTTTATGAGACGTCGGGGGGGAAGATGTTTCACACCCTATTTAACCCTCCGTCATTGTTTGGTCAAAAAAGACTCAATCTGCAGGATTAAGCCGAGTAACAATAAGTAACAGTGATTAGAGGTGCCATAACACTCAGCGCAGACTCGGCAGAGGCTGAAGGCAAACCAAGGAAACCAATCACGGACAGAGGAAAGACAGGAAATGTGGCTGAGAGGCCGGCGTGGATTCAGGTTAGCATCTAAAGCACAAATAGTGGCTGTGGATCTCAGTGTGAGATGCTTCCACTGGCTTCAATGCAAACCTTTAACACTGCTCCGCTCACACCCACAGCGCCTCTCTCACCCACCTGACCACACACTCACTACACACACCAGGGGATGTGCAGGATGTCTAATCTGTCTAACAGGTATTATTAGAAGCACTTCATTATGGGAATGCGCCACAGTCACAGGGAGGTGATCAGGGTGCAGGTCTCCGACGTCTGAGTTTGGGGTTTGCGTCTGTCCTCCGGTTTAGATCCCAGAGGACACAGAGGACCGTGGTCTCTTCCTTTCTTTAACCAAGCGCTGCTGGTGCCAAAACATAACCATAAAAAAGTTGAACTGCAAGATTTAATATTTTTCAGATATGATCTGTTGTAAACTGATCACTACAACCTCAGTATAAATCACTAAACTTCACTTTTAGATTGCATGATCGTAAACTCTGGATGCAGGGGATACACCAAGCTTTCTCAGTAAC
The DNA here is from genome assembly GCA_008933995.1 of Datnioides undecimradiatus. NCBI lineage: Eukaryota > Metazoa > Chordata > Actinopteri > Lobotiformes > Datnioididae > Datnioides > Datnioides undecimradiatus. The sequence goes on along the minus strand of WARS01003150.1, from coordinate 247,289 downwards.
TTCTGTGGAGAGCAGAGTAATTGTTAACACTGTGGCTTTTTGATAATCCATTCGAACACACCTTGCTATGTACTGTTATTGATTGTATTCACCTTTGCACATGTTCATGTTGTTGTCGTCCACCCCGTGTACCTCCTGACTCATTTGTGCTGATTGGGCAGTATCACTGTGAGAACAGGGTCTAAACTGAGGAACTCTGGAGAACTGGTTCCCCATTTAGTCACCTCAATTTTGAATATTAATGTTAGTGTCGATACATAATTACATTCTTCCATTGAGATCTGTTTACCACCGTGAAGGCGCATGTCCACACTTCAGCATCACAAGATGAACTCACGGAGTGGCGTGTTCTCACACACAGCTCACACCACAGCGATGTCCTCTCAGACTCACTTTTATGGCTTTTACCAGGAATTTGCTCCATTATATTTGTTACACTGCTGATAAACAGGAGAGGGCACTGAATTTAAAGGGACAGTTAGTGTTTTTCCAGGTGTGGTTGTCATGTGGTACTTCACCACAGTCACCTGAACGGGATGGTGTGCGTGTGTGTGTGGCAGTAGTTGTCTTTGCATACGGCACACTACTCTATTTGATTTATTTCTAGCAGCCATGCTAGCAATCGTGGCTCTATGGACAAATGACCGATGACGACGTGGCTCACATTCCCATCAGCCTCAGCTGTACTGTGTATTTCCTGTTACGTTTCATGCCACTACATGTTACCCTGCAAACACACTGAAATAAAACTGAATGTAATTATTCTTATTAATAGTGATTCACTGGTGAAACCGAGGGCTCTGTTTTTATGTAAGTTTTTTTTTCTTTTTTTCCTAAAGTCAGCATATTATTCGTAAGTTTCAATGTTTCTTTTCTTTTTTTAAGTGTCTGCCTGGTGCACAGTGAATGATTACTTTGTATCCTGTATAGAGATGCTGCTGATAGAACAACTGCTCTGAGATGACCGCCATAAGACAGCAATGGTACTGTAGAAATCATTGTTTAAGTCTTAATACTAACTGAATTTACACCTTTAGAAGAGAAGTGGAATATCTTTAACAATAGCACAATTTCAGTATCCAGGTAAAGTGGAATACCTTAGACACTTTAGTGGAATGAGGCTGGTTCAGTGTCTCCTGAGGATGAACTCTAGTCATTTTGATGACTTGATGCTTTTATTCATTTTTCCAAACGTTTGCCGTGCGAGGCACTGTGACCACTAGCAACCTGATTTCTGTGAACTATTTAATTTGGCTCCATTAGAGCTTCCCGGTAGTCACAATGTCCTCATTTCTATTGTGCCTTTCAAAGTACAGGGTTCATTTATCATTTTACAACACGGGGTCATATAACACAATGTAAAGCCTTTCTGCTATTAACAATACCAAAATGTTACAACAGATGAATGAATCAGTCATAAAAATAAAACTATGATTGATGGTGGAGTTGAGTGGAGGATGGGTACTTGAGTGGGTATGACAGCAGGGTGAACAGGCTGGGGTCCTTATTTTCTTTAAGTATCCTTGGAGTTCTGCACCGAGGCATCCCAACTCACATATATCATTGATGCGTGCTACAGCTCTGGGTGGTTTAACCAGCCGCTGCAGAGTTAATTACCAGGTGAACATACGAGCAGTGTTCTGTGACAAGGCAACTAGTCTGGAGCCAGTCGTGTTCACGATGCAGCATACACATGTTTAATGAGAATGGACTTGTGTGCAAAGTAAGAGACATCTAAGACAAACATTCACATGAACTGAAAATACTGAAATACAATAAGTAGCTGTGTTTAAGTGTTCCTTCTGTGTGGGTGTGTATTCTGTTGGCCCTGCTGTCCCTGGGTCTGAACCCAGCAGTAGCAGCAGCACCAGCAGCTCAGATAGGGCCTGACAGGCAGAAATGAAACACACAGATAGGGAAGTGGCAGCCAGGCAGACAGGAGCCAGTCTCTCATGGGCGCTGGAGATTAGCCTGACTCCTACTTCACATTCCCCAGCGAGCGGAGAACCAGAGGCGTGTTCCAACCCTCTAAATCCTTTCTTCCCCTTTATCTGCTCCCTGTGTACACTGGCATGTTTCTGGGAGAAGTCTACCGAGGGTGGCTGTGAGAGAAAGTTCACATTTTTGGGATGATCCCACCAGAGCACAGAGGCACAACGTAAAGGGAAGAGGCGAGGCAGCGGCTGGCGGTCTGGGAAGGGCTTCTGACAGAAGACGATGATTCATTTGAAAAGAAACACGTCCGTCATGGAAGAAGAGACTTACAGAACCATTTAGCTCCATTATGAGTTATCAGCTATTTGACAAGAGCAGGCTGAAGATCCACACTTATATTTCTAAATGTTTTGAGAAGAAGAAATATTGTGCAATGTTAACATTTACTAAAGACCTACAGCAAGTTTATATAAGTTTAAGGATTCTTCAGTCACCAAAAACTGTTGGGTCTATGTGTACAACTTCACTTTCATACAGTGCATTCTGGGAAATCTTCTAATATATCAGTCATGTTAATTCAGAAACTTTTCAAAAGACTTTAATTAAAGGTAAAAAGGTAACGCTGAATTACAGCAACATGCCTATTTACATTAAATCAGTGACAAAATTATGTAATAATAACAGGAAATGGCTCAAAGCAAAGTGCAGTTGAGCTGTTTGTTAAGACAGTAACACTCAGTGATGGAGAGCTGTTGTAACTGATGAGCTTGATAACTGTGTTACAGTACAGTGATGATGGTTATGTCCATTTTATGGCCTGCAGGGGTCAAAGGAGGAGTTTGGGTCACTTCCTGCTCAAAGTGAGCTTCAGGGCAGAAATTATAATATTACACAGTATAATATTTGGTTTTGATGAACTGATAATAATCCATACTTAACAATATGATAGGGCAAACATTTTGTGATGGGTGGAGTAGACAGAAAGAAACAGAGCTCAGCAAATGTGATGCCCATCACGCTTTATGAGGTTCCACATAAGACATCATTTAAAATATGAGGATTCATAACTGCATTTAAATATACTGACACTGATACATTTGCAGAGCTCCAGTCTAAATGTCCCAAAACAAACAGAATCCACAACACAGAGGATTAAAATGGAATATGTATGGCAAAATGAACACACAGACACACACACGCACGCGCGCACACACACACACACAGCAGGCTGATGCAGGCATCCTGCATCATATCCTGCAGCCTCCACACATCACGCACACGCAGCCGCGCAAGACAAACATCTCGCAGGAAAACAGTCCTCTGCCATCAAACTTAAGAGGAGACGCGCAGCTGAGATCTGCCTCCCGCTGAGCTGGAGTCAGCCGTAACGATAGCCAGTATCTGCGCTCCGCCGCTGTCTGGGTGTCAGCTCCTCTGTTAGCCCTCCTCTATCTGCGCCGTTTCAGCGTGTCTTTGCTCGCTGCTCGTTATGGTTTCGGGGTTGGTTTGGGTCGATAACGCACACTCGATGATGAATGAAGACTGGGAGGACCTTATCTGGAGCGATCATTGCATCAATTTGTACCACTGACAAGAAATTAGAGAAAAGCCTCTAAAACGAGACCGACAGCACGCGCGCGCGCGCGCGCACACACAACTTTAGTCTGTTCCCTTGCAGACAATAAATACCTTTGGATTCCCAACTTATCTTGCAGGCATGTGTATGTAAAATGAAGATAGAGGCTGAAATTCCACTGCAGTCCAAAGAATGCGGCCGTAAAGGACAGTGGCGTCCCATTAGGGGGTGATCAAAGTGAAAAGGCATTTCTACCCCGAGACGAAGCTTCCCTGCTGCACGGGCCTATCAGTCCACGGAGACATGACCTAAAACCGGCATAAACAGCAGATATGCCGCATGCAGCGGGAATGTTTTTATTGACATAACCACAGACTGACCGGACGGACCCCCCTCCCACCACCGCCCACCCGACACGCAACCATATGGATCGGCATGATTGACTGTGGAAATGAGGCTGCGGCGGCGCGGGGCCCTCACCAGTCACCTCATTCATAAGGTCGCTATCTGACTCCTGCACTGAGAGACGGGAATTACTCCATGTGCTAAACCATCTCGCTGGCTCTCCCTCGGTCTCTCAGGGCTGAAGGATCGGGGTCGTTCTGCGGGGCGCGGAGTTTGCGCTCGGAGAAAATATGTGAAATGCACAGAAATCAGTCGGAAGTCACTGCATCGGGGTGAGGTCACGTGACGGAAAGCCAGTACTCATTTGATTATGGTTTTATTCCTTCAGCTGATGTCAAACACTTTTGGTCATCACCTCAGAAATAGCAGTTTTTCAGTCGCTGCTGTTTCAGTGTAAACCTTTTGCAACCTTTAAACATATGAATTATATAAACTTTGGATAATTAAATAAATGATTTTAAATTATTATTATGATTTATTTCATTTAAGATCCGCACACTTGCTTTTATTTACTTTGGGCTTCCGGGATTTGAGAGCAACTCATCTAAATCTTTTATCTTCTAACCTTCTAATATCAGTCGAGTGCGCGTGATGTCTTGTTCTGTAACACTGAATGTCTGCGCGAGTCCTGGCGCATCATTTCCTGTGACCTTCGTGAATATGTATCAATCATAACACAAGCTAATAAAAGGACAAATTAAAAAGAAACTGTGACTTACTACAGTAATAATAATAATAATAATGATAATAATAATAATAATAATAATAATAATAATAATACATAAATGTTGGGAAAGGCAAGAACAAATTCTCTGTTTTGCAATAGGAGCCACACATATTTCCCATGAACACATACATGTGTACTGACATGTGACCTGAATCTAAATTACTTCATATATCACTTCAGAATGATTACAATATAAAAACAAGTTTTTATTTGCACACTCCTACATCTGGACACATTAAACAAACAGGATATGTGTTAATTAATGAGCTTTACCTGTGCTGGTAGGTAGAGTTTGTTCCCTTTGGACAGAGCCATGGGGACATGAGAGTGACACTGTTCTTCTCATCTAACTCTCACCAAGACTGTAAAGACTCATTGTATCATCTTAAAATCTGATCTGTGTTCAGCTCAGTAGGAGCTGGTCAGTGTCCTTTCATTTGGCGTCTAGGCAGCTAAAGGCTTCCATTCTGTCACATGGTGTATGTTTGCAACTATGATTTTAAATGTGTCCATATATTCATCTGCACACACTTATTATTTGCTATATGAATATAATCTTAACACCTACAGTGAGCAGGTCAGCTTTTTGGGAAATTCACCTGTTTCACCTACTTCACCTGGGTTTGATGAGCAGGTCCATTTGGTGACCGTGAAGGCGGGGTCAGGAGCAGGTTAGCTTAGCTTCACACCTTGCACATCATCACATCCAGACAGCAACTTCGGTTCAACAACACAAAATCACACATCTGTTCCAAAATACATTCCACTGGCTGCAGCAAGACAGAGCTGCCCTGCATTTCCAGGCCGATGCTAAGCTAACCGTGCCCCTGGCTTCTTGTTTTAGCTCTTCATGAGACCACTGTTCATGCAAAGTGTCCTTTAATGCCTTTTTATGTGCTATACAAAACATTTTGTACCGCTTCGGTTGTGGAAAGGTGCTGTACAAACAAACCTGCCCTGTTATACAAATACATTTGCATACCTGTGCAGGCCTACTGACAGAATCCACCGTTAACCCGGTGCTTTAAACATGTCCCAGCTGTCTGCAAAGGGCCTGTTTAAAAACCAGCAGCAGTTAAAAAATATAAATCAAAAATAATAATATAAAAAATAATCAAATAATGTGATTTTGAAGTTGCTGTGCGAGGCAGGATCTATCTAATTAATACATGGTCATGATACACGTGCTAAATGACTTTTATGGCGTTTAACCGCTAATCTGGAGATGATAATCCAAGCGTGTTTGTGTGTCAGAGGTTGTAAACGCGAGGCTCCAGCTCTGATTTGAGCGGAGGCCGGAGGTCAGGAGGAGTTACCTGAGCAGAGACCGAACGGTCTGAGAGCAGAGGGGATGTTCGCTCCGGCGGGGTGTGTAACTCTGCAGGCCCCTGCATATCTCCTACAGTTTGCATTTTATTATTATTGTTATTGTTATGTGTTTATTTTTTTGGATCATATATTCAAAGGAAATAAAAAAAAACTGTTGAAATTGGATTTTTGATTTAAACGCGTGTTGGATCTGTTGGTTTGCGGCCTTTCGTTTTACGCTCACTCGCACAGGCTGATGGTAAAAATTTATATTTTTGAGTAGAAAAAATAAAATGAAATACATCAAAACGGCCAAACGTTTCAAATGGATTCCACTAATTTATGCTGAGAAATTACCGTAAAACATGTCATATGCTGTAGTTGTGCATTGAATCCCTGCAGGCGGCATGTGCGTGTATACGCGCGTGATGCTGAGCCGTTTCACAAATCGTCTTCGAGTGCGCGGCCGTTAGAGGAGGAAGGGAGGCAGACGGACAGACTCCATTCATCCCTGACGGAAATGGACGGATGTGGAAGCCCAACGGAAGGACGATTCAATGACATTCAGAGTCGGGCTTTGGTGTGAGTCAGCCCAAAGTCCTGACAGTCACCGGAAGGTGTTTCTAAAGCAGAGAGAGGCACCGAGGGAAAGTCAGTCTGATGAGAGCAGCCACGGGCCTCGTGTTGTGCTGTATCTCTCCAGACGCGCTTCAGCGGATGAGGAGGTTTTCCTAAAGAATATGTTTTATTAGCTCTCATAATGTCACCGCCACATGTTTTTAAAATCGAAATTAATCTTTAAACTCAAAACACTGTCGGCTTTCAGTCTTCCCACCTACAAACGGATCATCTCCTTATTTCTTACTGGACCGATGATTGTCCTCAGATGCACCGGCAGATGTTGAGGATGAATATGCTGCAATTTCATTCCAACAGTATCTTAATATAATAATTGGGTTGTTTCAGATTTAAGTTAACTCGTTAATCGGGTGTTCACTGCATTTCCCAGCCAGCTTTAGTTTCCGACGCGGAGGCCTGGAAATTCAGTTTCAGAGTGAGGAGAAAGAACAAATCCAAAGGGTTTCTGGATCATTATGGTTTATGGATTATTATGTCGAATTATAATGCGGGCTGTAGAACAAAACAATAAAACGATAAAGCAGTAAAAACGCAAAAACTCCAACCTTTATATCTTATTTAATATTTGATGTGAATGTTAGAACCTTGGCCGCGGCACCATGACGCATGCTGATCCGGTCTGATTTGATTTCAGCATCGGCGCCCGTTCCCCGGGCTGCAGGCCCGGCCCTCCGTACCTCTGCGCCGCTCAATTATTTCCACTCGCTCAGTTAAACAGCCGGTGACACGGTGACGTCATTGCAATGGTTATTTATTAGTAGCTTGTTATATCACAAGTGAACTCAGCCGCGTTTATGAAAGGCAATATAACATTAATATCAAATGATGCGGGTCACGTGGTATTCTTTTCCCGTGTGTGAAAGTTGTTGAGCCCGGTTTGATATTGGTACCCGGGAAACGGGCAAAAAAAACCTGAATGGTTAGTATAATTTTCATATTTTTCAGAAGATTATTGTAAAAATTAAAGTGGCTCATCATTAGAAAGGAAACACGCGTGAAATTGGGATGCGCAAAATTCCCTGGAATTAAATTCTGGCGCACAGAAAATAATTTTTTCCCCCTGTGAAACACCCCGAACCCCTCCGCTGGTACCTTTGCACCCTTCAACCCTCAGCGCTGGGCCCTCTCCTCCTCACTCCGAGATCCAGGGGTCCTCCTTCCCTCCCTCCCTCCCTCCCCTCCTTCCCCACCTAGGCCTACCTCGTAGCTGCGGACTGCGTCACGTGTTTCTCTCCCGTACAAATCTTCCAGTAGGGGAGCGAATAGGAGCACACCCATATCAGCAATTATCAGAGACAGTAACTATCTCCAGATACACGGCGCGAAGAGAAAACACCGAGCGCGTCCTGGACCGAAAAACCACTTCGGCTTTTCATTTTTCTCCGGTTTCGGTGCGCGCAACTTTTACGCGTTCAAAAGAAGAGATACTCGGAGACGCCGCGCGCTGCTGCCTCCGTCTCTATCTGCGTGGAGTGACAAAGTTTGCCCGCTGCGCTCCTCTATTGAGGTTTGGACGACTAAAGTACCGGACTGCTTTATCACCCGAGCGTCCTTATCTGGTGAGATAATACACTGAGAGCCCTTGGAAAGTAATGGTGTCGCTCGTATACGCAGCGAGCGCTATTATCAAGGTTTTATGTGATTTGAGTTACTATTGATAGAAAATATATGCGGGGCAGATACGGAGCGGGGCTCATTATCTGTCGCGTTGTTTGATTTGGTTTCCGTCCTGGTGATGATTTAATGAGCCGCGGGATACGTGGGGTCCGCCCGCGTGGACAGATCGCGACAGTTAATGTCATTTTAACCCATTTCATGTCAGTCGCAGAGATGCGGGTGAAATTTGACTGGATGGTGGTTGGAGGGGTTTGCCTCTGCTCTTCATTCGTGTGTGACTGTAATCCAACATTATATTTAACATTTAAATGAACAAAACGTGATTTTTTGTTTTCGGGTTTTATCACAATAAATTTGGAATAAATGATAATAAAGATAAAATTCAGACTAAAATCATTTCTTCTGCTATAATTTTTCATAAAATGTATAATATTTTTTTTCTTTTTTAGGAGAGAAGATTTTCATTATTTAATTAAAAAAGGCCCAGAAGCGTTTTTTGTGGAGAAGGTGGAAGAACCTCCGCGCGTGGACAGCTTCGCCTCCACGGGACTGAGAGCAGTCTGATAAATCATCGCCACATTTTCCCCGAACAGGACGCAGAAGTTGTGAAAATGTATCAAAGCCTGGCCCTGTCGTCCAACCAGTCCCCTTACTCGCATGACACCGGGAATTACATGCACCCCTCGGCCAGCTCTCCGGTCTACGTCCCCACCACCAGAGTCCCCGCCATGCTGCCCACCCTGCCCTACCTGCAGACCTGCGACTCGCCCCACCAGTCTCACGGCCTCGGTGGGCACCACGGTTGGCCTCAGACCGGCACGGACGGCTCCTCCTTCACGCCCAGCAGCCCTCACCCTCCGCACGGCTTCTCCTACTCTCACAGCCCGCCCGTCAGCAGCAACACAGGCCGGGACGCGACCTACCAGAGCCCGCTGGTTCTCGGAAACGGCGCTCGTACGGATCAGTACGGAGGCGCTCTGGTGCGCTCGGTCGGCGGCTCCTATTCCAGCCCGTACGCGTACATGAGCCCGGAGATGGCGACCTCCTCCTGGACGCCAGGACCCTTCGAGAGCGGAGTGATCAGCCTCCAGGGCCGGCATGGAGGTCTGTCTGGGAGAAGGTCCAGTCTGGGTAAGCGCAGGCCTAAAGCCTCTCCTGTGTGACCGCGATCCTTTTAGTAAAAAACTGAATTTCAGTGCCATATTTTTTCAGACAGAGGCACAGATCCATAACACACATCTGAGGAAAAATTAAAAAAACAATAATTATTGAAAAAAAAAAATATTTCCCCAGAGTGCTGAACACATCTCCATCATGGACACTCGCTGATCTCTGATTTAAATTAGTCTTAAAATTAAAATTTGGGATTATTTTGTTTTGCCTGTGCTTTCATCTTAACCAGGTGTAACCATTTAATAAATGACACTTGGACGCAGGATAACAGCAGCCATGGCCTCACCTCCAGGCCTTTCCCTTCGGACACTGTAAATCAGACACCGGTCTCAGCCTCCTACACCGATCCGGTCTGTGGCTGCTTCAACATATAAACAAATACGAATTATAATTGAAATAAAATTCAGATTTCGAAGCATCGCGTGCCTTAATTATGCAGTATTATTGTAATCGCTGCGGTAGGTGATAGAGAGGCCTGCAGTGAAGGCTGTGTCATCAGATCTGATTCAATCAAAGCCTCCTAAACAATCGGACAGCGCGTTTAGACAATACACATTCAGCCAGAGGAGAGGCATGCCACGCTGTTAATTTAATCCAGAGTCCAATACACACGGAAAACAAAACCGGGGTGAGCAGAGCCGCTAACGGCGCGACAATCGGAGCAGTTGTCACCTTGATCGACGTTTACTCACGACGCGACGAGCACGCGCGTTTGAAGTGGAAGGTGAAGGCAGAAGGGAGAGAGGGACGCAGCAGAGACGGCTCAGGTATTGAGCCGCTCAGCACTCTGCGTCTGATGGTCTGGCCTTTAGACTGCTTCGCACCTCCAGAACTCTTTTATTGCATTAATTCAATCTAATTTTGTCCTCCTGTCACGTGTTGATTTAAGGGGGGGGGGGTTTAACCCACGCGCAAAACATTGTTTGGACCTAACACGGACCCGTAGGCTGCCCCAGAATGGGAATACACCACTTGTCTTTTTATATTCGTTTAATATTGAATTGAATCATTCTTCCGCCGTTTAACATCATTCTAATATTTCTTTAATTAGAATAAAACTGTATTAAAGTAGAAATGAATGTTAATATGTGGTGAGGTTATCTATTAACTTTAGCTGTAATGATCTTAATGGTTATTTTACACTATGCTCTGCGCAGGCGCAGGTCTTTTTTACGCTGTGACGGCCTCAGACCAGCGGCTCGGCGTTTATTTCCTCATGCATTAAGGCGCAGTCACAAGTTCAGAAGCTTCGGGTCAGCTTCATCCTGACCGGCGGGGTCCTCCTCGGGTCTCCGTCTCTAAATTGAGGGATTAGGAATTTGGGCAATTAATGCCAGGAGCCCGTCGCGTGTCAGGGACGTGATGGATGGAGGGGACCCCCTGGATCCTCCGGACTGATAACACACCGCCCTGCCTCACCTCAAACAGAGCCCTCCATCAGCCCGTCTCCCCACTGACTCATGCGATGGGGTATGATCTCTCTCCGTCACGGGGGACAGAGAGGGGAGGGAGGGGCGGGTGGAGGTGGTGGTGGGGGTAAATTCCTACTCAAGCTATCACGCTCTGGCCCTTAGGACCAGAACCCCACATCCACGCCCACGTGGTTTTAAAAGTTCAGAGGAAAATCGCGTAAACGGGAATGTTTATTCAAGATTAGGATTATGATCCTGCTCGGAGGAAACTGCAAAATGATAAAGGGCAGAAAATGAAAACCGAGTTCGATCAGTCTGGAGCAGCCTGGACTCGTAACAATATAGAAATATAATATAATAAATACCTGTCAATCAATAAAACAGTCGCTAATGGGCAGGTTGCTGTTGCAGGATAGAGTGTGTGTTCCATGAAATGCAGCAGGTGAGGAATAACTGTCGGGTTTATGGTCTGACTCCGTCTAACAAGCCCTCTCTCTCTGCTCCTCAGACCTGATGGACGACATGTCCACTGAGGGCAGGGAGTGCGTCAACTGCGGCTCCGTGTCCACGCCGCTGTGGCGCAGGGACGGCACCGGACACTACCTGTGCAACGCCTGCGGCCTCTACCACAAGATGAACGGCATCAACAGGCCGCTCATCAAACCGCAGAAACGACTGGTGAGACACGGACAGGCCGCACCGACTGCAGACAAACACGCACCACACAACACACAACACCCACGTTACATTCATCTGGAGTTACACGTTACATTTTGAAAAGAGAGTTATTTTATGATCGAAACAACCCGAGAACATTACAACATTACAATTACTGACTGCATCTGAATAAAATAAATAAATAAATACAATCATATTAAAAACAACAATTTAAAGCTGTGATCTTTAATAAATATGTTTCATTTTGGTTCATTAAGTCACATTTTAAATGCAGCAGTTTAATTAGCTGTTAATTAACTGAAGCCTGTACCACTGACAAGTAACATTACTCAAGTACTGTGAGGATTATTTTAGGGTACTTTACTTTGTTACTGATATTTCCAATTAATGTTCCCGTTTGTGTCTCAGAGGGGAATATTTTACCGTCTGACAGCTACTGCCTGGAGTTAGACTGACAATTAGAATTTTATAAAGCAACATGTTATTTGTATTATTTGTGATTAATTTTTTTAACACATTGATTACAAATATACATTTTTATAAATCTTCAAAAATCTATGAATTTCTAAAAAAAAAAAAAACTAAACTAAACAAAACTAAAACACGTAAAACTGCTTTTCTGTCTGACCAAAAGTCCAAAACTCAGTGTTTACAATGATATGAAATGTGATATGAAGCTGGAGCTGGAGGAAGTTTGATGTTTTTCCTTGATAAATTCAACAATGAAATCACTATGAAACAGCCTTTTCCACTGAAGACACTTCTCCTGGTAACACAATCATAAGTGTGACTAATAACTGAAACAAGTGTCCCAGTAAGCCGTGACACTGCTGTGACAGTGGGCCGGCGTGCACAGTGCTCGCAGGACCCTGAAGCTGCATCAGTTAAATGGAATCATTAGCCGTCTTGCTTACACAACTGCTTTTCATACTGTGACATGTTAAAATCTGAAAAATGATCTGTCAATCAAACAACAGATGAACTGGCTCTTTAATATTAAATTAAAAAAATACTCGTTTGTGAATCGTAGTTAAGTTAATTCACAGTGAAAAATCCACTCCGTGTGTATTTTGCTCTGTAGATGTAGCACATGCTGACCCTGAGGTCAAAGCAGGCTATTTGTGGTTGGTGAGCGTTTAGTAAATGGAACAAGCTACGTGCTGGCGCGGCGAGGGGCGGTCGTCAAGGCTTCACGGCTGCGTATTTCCCAGGAACCTGCCTCTCCAGAGCAGCTGCGGCTGCGAGTTGCCCAACAGTCTCCCTCCACTGCTCGGCTGCTATTTTTTTTTCTTTCTGTATTTATTTGTCCTGCGGCGACCTTGCCCTTGGGCCGTTTTACATGCAAGGTTCCCCAGAACAACGTGAGACTCCGCTGTTGTTCGGTACTTTGGCTCCGCCGAGATGTTTGTCACGCCACGGTGTGGGAACGAAAATATGATTGGTTCTGCTGGTTTTAAAGGTGTCCTACTAATGAGTTATTAGAGCATTGGGTGGTCATCAGAGATAATACGTCACTGTTATACCGATTTATTCTAAAAGCGAAGGAATCAGTTCATCAAACATATTCAATTTCACCTTACGGTCACAAATCTGAGCCTATTTGTGGCTGCACCCAGATTTCTCATTTGGGTTTTAGTCGATGATGCTTTTTATTCAGATGTCATTGTTTTTCTCCTCTTTGCCTGCAGCAAACCACATCTCGCCGGGCCAGCCTGTGCTGCACCAACTGCCACACCAGCACCACCACACTGTGGAGACGCAACGCAGAGGGAGAGCCCGTGTGCAACGCCTGCGGCCTCTACATGAAGCTGCACGGGGTGGGTCACGCCATAGGGTCCGCTTATTCAAGTCTGCTCTGTTTGCTTTATCTGAACTGTAACGTTGGTGGAGTGGAGAACCTGTGTGAAACAGTTCCTCTGGTTAACTTCTGCTACAGCAGGGAGCAGCTCGTTATTTGCACAGTGTAAAACCTCACCAAGGGCATTGTGGTCATTGTTATCAGAGAGGTAGTGTGGGAGGGGAGCCTGTGTGGGTTGTCATGACACTGTGGCCTCTGGTGTATCAGGGACTGGGAGGTACACTCAGCTAATGCGTGTTGATCTACTCCCAACAGGTGCCCAGACCTCTGGCCATGAAGAAAGAGAGCATTCAGACCAGGAAGCGCAAACCCAAGATGCCCAAGAACAAAACGTCCACAGGTAGGAGCAGATGAGGTGAAAGTGGAGGAGATGGACGAGTACGGCTCAAACAATTAGGGTCAAAGCACAGATCACTCTGAAAGCCCTCTCAATAAATAATCAATCGTTAATTTGACTGGTCATTCTTTAGGATCCGCCGCCTCTGACACCTGCTCCCCAACCTCCCTCTCAGTCTCAGAACACGCCTCCACCATTAAGAGCGAGCCCAACATGGCCCCTTCTCCCTACGCCGGACAGACCGTCACATCTGCTGCTCAGGTAAACCAGCTTTACATCCCGAGGCCGTACATCAGTGAACTACTGCAGAGAAGAGCTAACCGCTAACACAACAGTCAGCCGGGCAACTTCTAGCCAATCGCAAAAGCTCGTGGAGATTCTTTCTATCTTCTCCACACTGAGCAGTTTACGCGCTGATGGCACCAGCTCTGCTAAGATAGCTGGCGATTGGTCAACAGCACACATTCGTAGCTTGGCTTGGATTTACTTCCTGCGAGGGCAGGTTCGGTGGAAACAATCTGACTGTTGATGTTTTTAAAGCTGCTGTGAGTGGGTCTTTACTCAAGATAACCCTGATGATGTCATCAGCGTCATTTAGTCCAGGGAGTTTCCTCCAGAGACAAGGACGACGTTACACAGCTGTTTCAACAGCGATTAATCAGAAGTAATACAGAATGACTAATTAGCCTTTATTTCTATGTGTAAGCGCCCTTTAAATGTCCTTTTGTGAACATGTGATCAGTGATCCCGTATTTACCAGTCTGAATGTGTCTTTCCTCCCTGCAGACGGCTGCTCAGTTGGACAGTATAGGATCAGGCCATGTGGACATTAAATATGAGGATTATACCTTCACCCCGACCTCCATGGCCTCACAAAACTCCTGGTGCGCCCTTTCTCAGGCGTGAGCAGCCTGGAGCAGGAGGAGTGCCGCACTGACGCCACGCAAGGCCATCCCTCCATCCTGCCTCCGTTCCCCCCGACTGTGGGGCTGCGGAGAAACAGCGTCGCGCAAACATTAAACGGGGGCTCACGCAGTATCTGATGGCTACGTGCGTTCAGGCTCACGTGCCCTGGGGACACCCAATCCACTTGCCACAGTCCGTGCTGTAACACCCTGCCTCTGTAACTCAACATAGCTCAGCTGGACCTATATTTAGCTCAACAAGGACACAGGGTACCCAGACCGCAGTTGTACAAAAGGATGTCTATTATCCACAGCGACGCCGACTTGACAGGTCAGCCAGAGCAAAGAACAGAGTGGAACCAGGACGAAACACTGACCCTGGATCTCCGGAACTCACATCCAGCAACGCTTCCTCAGCAGGACGGCTAAAACTACCTACGACCAAAAGAAATCCCTGGTTTTTGGAGAAATGCTACACCAAACGCACCAATGCAACGACAATCAAGTGGAATGTAAAAAGACGTGGGGAGTATAACCCCCTCCCCATCGCTGATAACTCAGCTGTTTAAGTCGCTGTCGATATCACCCCCCACCCCCTCCACTGCTTTGTGCGGTGTTGTCAAGAACACAGCGAGAACATGCTCGGCGTGTTGTTGTCATGTCGGACAGAAAAGTGGGAAATCCTTTTTTTTTTGGCTGCTGAACATGTCTCATTACCAGCGTGTGGATAATTAACTTTTATAGGCACATTATTTATGTTGAGATAAGGACAGTTAAGAGTCAGGGCAGACACTAAACCCAGCCAGTTGTAACCCACTGCTCGCTGCCGAGCGCTCTGCCGCGTCGCCCCGTGAGCAGCGATGCCGAGATGATACGAGTGATTTGTTTTTACAAGACACGGCGTATGAGCGGCGTCTCAGGACGGGTCATGTTGATTCTGACATTGTGTCTACATATCAGAAGTTTATCGGTTTGACTATTAGACTCTAATAAAAGTGCAATGACTCAATTTTTTTTTCATTTCAAAAAAATGGAAGACAAAACAAAAAACAGAGTGTGAAACTATTCTAAACATAATAATCTAAATTTATGTGTCTGTGTTGTGTCCGTATGTAAGGGAATGTTATCGTTGTAATGTTATAAAGAACTCTCTCGCTGTTTCCTCTCTTCTGCCAGTGCTCTTTGGAATCTGCTGAGGTTAATAAACTGATTCGCATTTTATCCGTTTGACGTGTGTTTGGATAAAAGTGGATGTTGTTGTTGTGTTTATTCTTGTTATATCAGACTGGTTATGTCAGGTTTGCCTTTGTACGTGCACCTCTTTGCGCGCTGGAAGCTGGAACTCCCAGCCGCTCATCTGTTACATCTGTTATCACTTTTGGGGGAGCTATTTGAACGATTTCATCACTGCAACATCTGGTGACAAGTGGTGGTTGAGTGACAGCTCAAACCTTCTGAATAATAGCTATTTAGTTTTTCAGAAAACACATCCATCCATCCCTTTCCTTACACGTCCTGTGCTGTTTATGGTCGCATCCTTTCAGCTGATTCCAAAATCACCTGAAACATACATTTTGTGTTTCCTGATCCAGATCCCTGCCCTGCATTGTCCTGTCAGCCATTATTGTAGCATGTTTGCACATATATTTAGCCAAAGATGTATTTGCACACGCTGATTTAAGCTCCAATGCACACAGTCATGTATATGCGTGTGTGTGTGAATTGATGTGTGTGTGTGTGTGTGTGTGTGTACAAGCAGGGTGTGTTCTCCTGACGGTTGCTTAAGCCGACGGCGTCGACCAAAGGTTGCGTTCCAACTCTGCTTTATGGCGACCAGGTCTGAGTTGGCCGCGCCGCAGAGGAAAATACAGGCCTGTCAGCAACAAGGCTGCTGCTTTACTGCCGCCATGGCGACACCCAGGCACTGGCAGCACTGCCCAGCTTTATGACTGTTGGCCAAGATGTTGCCGTCTTATCTGTTGCTGGGAGAGGCCTGCTGCAGTGTGGCGTGAAGATGCAGACACATGAATTTTGTCTGACGGGGAGAAGAGTAAAGTGGGTGCTTGAAGTGAACAGTGGGAGGATGAGATGGGTGTAATAAATATATTATGTGCGTGGGTGTATAAGTACATATATCTTATATTTTCAAACGTGCAGTCTCAAAATACTTTTTTAAGCTTCAGAACCAGGTTCAGTGACTGGATAAAGGTGAGTTCCACTTATTTTGTATTGCACCTCTATCAACCCGATTCACAGAGACATGGTTTCACCACAATGCTCAGTGCAGCAGAGAACAAGATACCTTAACCTTGGAAGCTGAAACAAAAGAGAACCCAAACCCCATTTTTACCATAGTAACAAAAGGCATTTTACTTTAATAAGCTGAATAAAGACTTCACAAAAAAGGTTGAAACACGCTATGATGTAGTTGTGCAAATTGTGATGATAACATAAGTTTTATTAATTAATGATATATTTTATAACTTTATAACAATTAAAGCTTCCTTTAAAACATGTGTAACATTGCTGTATTAATGATGTATGAACACAAACATACAAATCCTTATATCATAAAAAAATTATTTGTTGGCACCAAAAAAAAATATCAAACCAAACCAAAAATCATTCACAAAGTTTAACCGTTCATAAAAGAGATCATAAGTCATAAAGACACGCTGAATGTCAAGGTTCAGTCTTAACCCTGGAAAACAAACGTTCGCTCACTAGATTTGTCGGGGGACTCTCAGTGGCCTCGTGGAGTTGCTCAGTTGTGTTAAATAGAATTTCATTAATACATATTATTGTCAGAGACCTCATATGTTAAGTTATATTGTCAACAGGATGAGCTCAGGTTGCTAAGAAGTACTTACAAATATCCCATATCTTATAAATTCTGAATACGGGGTTAAAAGCTAAACTCAGCATCCCCACTTTGTTCATGTCTGGAGTCTGTATGAGCCCGAGCTGGTGACATCATCAGGGCTGTCTGGCTTGAGAAAGCTCCTCCAGAGCTGCAGAGGACAGAGCAGCATTTACTCACAGCCAGAGTAAGAGCAACACAATAACAAACTGTGGAACAGGCTACAGTCTCAGTGGAATGAAGGTTCCCAACAGTCATAACTTCAAAGTCAATAGTTGCACCACCAGCCCACCCACCCTAAACAAAGACAAAGAGCTATCAGCTGCAGCTCTTTGCTCTCAGCGAGGGCTGAATGCTACAGAGAGAGCTCCTCCACCCACAAACAATTCTTTACACCCAATTGTTTGTGAGTTGAGTGGCTTCATTACAGCCGTGTCACAGTAAAACCTCTGGAGTGTGACAGGAGGATGAAGCATGGGGATGCTTCAGGTCCCACTGAAGTATCTCAATATCCACCTGCCCCTGCCTTGACTCTGCTTTTTATTTAAGGTAACGGATTCTTCTGGCAGTCTGACCCTCAACACAGGCGTTGAACTCCTTCAGGTTCTTTGTGTTTTCAGTAAGTGCAGGAAAAAAGTGACAACACCTGTTTCGACTATGCAAAAACCTATTTACCCTAAAACCAAGAGGCTGTACGGAAGTGGTCTCACACCTGGTTAACCTGCCTGGTTGTGCAACTCAGACGCATGTGACTGCTTTACAGCTAATCTCAGCAGTGTCAGAGCAGGCACCAGCTTTTGGTTTAAAAGCAGAAAGGTGCAATGTGTTGTAAATTGGACACATCGTAAATTTAGCAACTGCTTACTTCATATTTGGGGCGGCTGTGGCTCCGGAGTGGAGCGGGTCATCAGCCTCTTGTAGGTTCAATCCACAGCTGATCCAGGATGCATCCTTGGGCAAGACACTGAACCCCAAATAGCTCCTGATGCTGGGCATCAGCGTGTAAATGCTGAGATTCCTAATTTTCCTTTCGTGTGAACGAATGAATGCTGACTTGTAGTGTAAAGCACTTTGAGTGTTCAGAAGACTAGAAAAGCGCCATTTACCATTATGCTAATGGGGTTCTGTTAACATATTAAATGTTAACATTGGGACACTGACACTGACACTTTATCTATTTCACTTAAGGTCTTGTACCTGTTCAATAATTTTATATTGTTTTTAATGACCACAGCTGCATGGCATCAGGTTTTGATAAGTGTAGCCAGTGCTGTGCTGTGGTGCCTTAAAGCTGCTTTCTTTCTAATGACCAACAGGAGGCGACTTCACAAATTGCAGCAAGAAGTCTGATTGTATAGAAGGTTAGAAGAAAATGTTCCAACTTTGCACTTCATTCATTACCTCAGTAGATATTGTCTTGATTAGGTTTATGGCCTTCATCAATAGTTTCAAGTCTTGGTCAATGCAGCATGATGTTCATTTTGTAAAATATGGCCCTGCTTAAAGTAAAACAGATGATAACAGGGCATGCATCGGATATTGGCTACCTTCTTACTGACAAGTTGCAACAACAGGAACCTGTTAATCAGGGTAGAGCAATGGGATAAAGGTAGCAACATGCATCCATGGCCACTCCACATTCCCACCCAAATATAACCAAATGGTGATGATCATAGTACCAACTCAAGGCTTCCAAGAGGTCGTTCTCAAACCAGTGAGTGTCCTCTTCTCTGCAGCTATAAAGAGATGGCAGTGTTTGTCTGAAAGTTAGCAGGTGCAACACTTTGTTCAGACTAAAATTATTCTAGTGTGTGTTCATGGTCCACAGAGGAGGAACCACATCATTTCTGGTGATCCAGAAACCCAATATTTTGCTTTTTGACCAAATACCTGACCAACTAATGTCAGCCTTAGCTGCCTTAGTGTTTACTGCTAATAAACAAAGGTTGGCATGCTAATGTAATGTTATAAGCATGTTAGCATCATAACTGTTAGCGTCCTGAGTTTACAATGTAAAGCACAGCTGGGCAATAACAGAGGTGCTACATGGTGCCTTTTTCAAATTTGCTCGGCCAGCCAGGAGACAACCAATCACGTGATTTGACTGTCTGAAGCACAGCTGCTAGCAGCTGAGCGGCTAGCACCAATCAATCGCTTCCTCATTTGTCAATATCATTGGAATCATAAGGCACTTTTTCATTCATTCATTACACAGTAGCAATAAGACAAAATAACTGTCCAATCAGAAATGAGTTTGCTAACTACAGTGGTACCTTGACTTACGAGCGTCCCAACTAATGAGTTTTTCGAGATACGAGCTGTCTCTCGGCCAATTTTTTGCTTTGAGTTGCGAGCTAAAATTCGGGTTATGAGCCACCTTCAGATACCCCACCGCTAGTTGGCGTAGCGAACGCCACAGTGAACGCCATAACATCCACCCAGCATCCCGTGTCTCACGCGATAGCCAGACAGCTGCAGATGAAAGTGAGGAAAGCGTGGCGAAAAGGGCAAAAATCAGCAAATAAGATTCAGTTATTCAGTTCAGCCTTTCTCCTCCACCTCCGTCAGCATCCTCAAGTCGTCTGATCTCCATAAAACCAGTTTATTGCAGTACATTCTATTGTATTGTTTTTATACAATATTTGTTATTTATAAGTACACTTTTCTTATTTAAAAACATGTAACAATGTTTTTTTGGGGGGCCCGGAACGGATTAATGGCATTTCAATTCATTTCAATGGGGAAAACTGATTTGACATACGAGTAATTTGAGTTACGAGCTCCGTCACTGAACGAATTAAACTCATAAGTCAAGGTACCACTGTACATGTATAAATAAAACAAATAAGTAAAATGTTACAATTACTCCACTTAAATATTAAGGGGAGGGTTTTTAGAAAGTCAAGGTAAGTGACCAAAGCCAGTATTAATAATGCTGAGCAAGGTTTTTCTAATTGTTAAATTAACATTAACATCCGTGCAGTACCTCAATACTCTGTTAACCACGAAGCAAGCCGTGAATATGCAGCCATGCAATCGCACTCGGTTCGTCTGCTCTATAGTTTCTCTTCCCACCTTTGCTTTTCCCGTTAAACACACTTGTAATTTACTATTGTTAGGTTAGTAGGCTAATACATTCATTTCAACTGACAGCCAGCGATGATAAAGAAACCTTGGATTTGATTTAGGCCTGAAAGCGTCAAGGCCGGGGTCAGACCGGTGTCAAGGCCATGATGACTGCTGCTCTGTAACCGATTTTGAGTTTGGTTTGTCCGAGCTCTCTCATCGCTCCGTCCCGTCCTTCACGAGAGAGGTTTCTTTTTCTGTACGTGTATGTGTGTGTTTTTGGAAGGGAAGGAGAGATTCAGCTCCTGAGGGCCCTACATTTCCCCTTCCTTCACGTTCTCCGCAGCATTTTGTCTTCCTGGACGGCTCCGCAACAGCTACGTGTGTGTGCAGTCTATGTGTGTGTGCAGTGTTACAGTTCAATTCCTGGACAGACGTGGGGGAAGGGCCACAGTCCAGCAATAATATTAGCGACCGATAGTGAGAAATTGCTTTTTTCTTCTTTGTCTACAGCTGCAGACAGTCTTTCCCAGAGCTCTGCTCCTTGACTGTTCCATTCAATTACTGCCTCCAACCAAACAGGATATTCTCTTCTGTATGCCGTGGTCCTTGTAGGGTCACTGCTTTGTCTTTGTGCGTGTTTCTGTGCGTGTATGTGTGTGTGAGACTGTGTGAGTGTGCGTAGGGGATGTTGGAGAGAAGCACACACACATTTATTCAGCTAATTTTCAGCCTTTAAATCAAAACTTCCGCCAGCTGTCTGCTCAGTGATTCGCCCTAAGGTCCCATTCTTCAGTCTGTGTGACAGGAACAAAACGCTGTGTGTGTGTGTGTGTGTGTGTAGTGCACTTAGACATACTGACTATTCAGATATTTTCTCCTTGCCTAACTGTGATGTCACTCACACCCACTCCTCTAAACATAACAAAACAACCATGGTGATCCAGTAGAGTTATAGTTATACTGAATAAATGGCATTATATTGTATAATAAATGTATCACATTTTGAAAACATACTGTTGCTTAGCAACATTATCACAAATTTTTAGATATATACCCAGGGAATTATTGGAAGGTAACTGGGTGAAAATAATAAACAAGTCTTAAAATGTTTTTAATGGTAAATTTAAGGGACATTTTGCCCATTTTTTATCAATATTTTGATATTATTCTTTATCATCTTTGTTGTTTGTTTCTGCTGTAGGCAAATGCTAACTGTATACTGTTATGGTCCTACCACTTAATTGTAAACATATATATATATATATATATATATATATATATATATATATAGTAAACATTGTCTCATGATTTTATATAACAGTGCTTAGATCATGAAAACTATAAAAAATTCAGAAATAATCTGATGACATGATTGTGCACACACAGGAGTTATATCCATATAAGATGATTCAGATCCAGCAACAACAGTCAGTACAGGAAATGTGCCGTGTTTGCATGAGGTGCACAACTGCTGCCACAATCTGCTTGTGTACCGCTTGCTGTGTAAATGCTGTAGACATTGTCTCCACATGTGGAAAGTGTTCCACTCATTTAAAAATGCTAATGCACGCCACAGGAGAATAAGAAGAAGGTATTTAAGGTATTAAAATGATCCGGTGTCAGTTATTGCTCATGCTAGTGTTTGACATGTTGCAGACCTTACACTTCAGGTTCACGTCTCTTTCGATTGTATCTGTCGCATTGAGCGGTTTGCTGCAGGCAGAGCAACGGTGCGCCCCTTGTGCCATGCTTGGGAGCTTCTTAAACAGAACCATGAGGTGGAGTTACAGCAGAACATACTCATCTGGAACATCTAGTGTGAAAGTGATGATCACTCCTCATCACTGAACCTCATTCTACTGTGATTTATTATTCTCTTCTCTGATGAGCTGCTTTTCAAAGGCACGGCCGTTTGTCAGAAACATCAACAGTCCGAATGACTGAATTGTAACCATTTATTTGGAATCAGGGCTCGCAACCGCACACTGAGCTTTTCATTTGAACGTGTTACCATGAATGAATACCTACAAGCATGTATAAGGCTGAATAAAAACCGTTGTGCACGGCAGAACACGTGCCCAGCAGGCTAAAGTTCAGGGCAAAGGTTGTAATACAACAAGGGCTCCATAAACCAAAGTACATCTCACCTGGGGGGAGGTGGAAAAAAGTATTCATGCACACACACACACACACACACACACACACACACACACACACACACAGCTACGTCATTTAAACAACAACTTCTACTTATATAAAAGTGACGACTGGAACAACAAAGGAGGTTAACCTGAATCTTTGAGGCATTTGTTGGTGTTCTGCTGCTCTGAGGTCATGGACGTGTCTGAGTTGTCACCATTGTTGTGCTCCGCTCTGAGGTGAGCTCAGCATTGTTCTTCAGCATGCTCCTCATTCCTCACCTGCCTGCCTCCCCCTCCCACTCATTTACCTTTCACTAACCTAACATGACTCACCCCAGCAGCAGAATTCCGACTGCACACTCGCTTTTAAATGCATGTAAGCAAGAACGTGACAGTCAAGCCTTCTCCACTAGGCATATTGAATCCTTGCCATGTTTTCAGTCTGATTGCCTACTGACCTGCAGCCTGTTCCACAAAGAAAGCTCATCTTAGCTCTGTTTGAGTTTTCTGAACTTAGATTGCACACATAATGAAGCTGGTTATCTACTGGCTGAGGTAACTCTGGGATTTCTACTCCAGCTACGAGCAGTTTGAGTGAAAGAGGCAGAGCAGTTTGTTAAAATCAACATCAGAACCACGACTTACATCTTAAATCTGGAGCTAGATGAAACAGTGATAGCTGTTGGAAAAATGAAGTTAGAGAAAAGGCAAAAAGTGATGAACATGCTGAAAGCTGAAAGGAATATAGTGCTGTTTCTTCTGCTGAAGAGACCGAGTGAGTAGAGAAGGTGTTCATGCTCTTAACTTGAATTTATCATCAACAAAGTTGCCTCACGTTATTCTGAGCTGCAGTGTTGGAGTAAGAGTGTGAAGGCATCGACACTCTGAGGCAGTAAATCAGTCTTTCAATGAGGGCTACAGTCATCGTAATGTAAATGTTTGATTTAGTGTGTACTTGTCACTTGAGCTGGGGGCAGGTTTTGAGCTGATCTTCTGAAGTTTGGCCGCTCTACAGCAGGTTAGCTGCGCAGCACGGTGATCTAGTTTGGTTAAACTTGAGCCAAACACATAATACAGGACATCCCAAGTTTAGCCAGAGGTAGATGTTTGTTCCACCGGTGTGATCTTTCTGGTGCAGCCTCCTGGTTTCTGGTTACCTTCATGCATATGAACAATCCTGGTCATACTTTGTGACCAGGACCACGTCCAAAATGCATTTAAGGTCAAGTTCCTCGAAAGAACAAGTAAAGATTGACCTGAACCAGAAAGTGTATCATCTGCAAAGGTCTACATGACCTTTCAAAGGAGAGAAAACACTACCTATACAGTGTATAGAAGGCAGCAGCCCCACCCAGACAGGCTAATACAAGAGCAGCAGGTTATTTGAGGGGCACGGTGAACCCACTTCAGCAAGACATGCCTCATTCATACTTATCTAGAATCAACAACACTCACCCTGCACAGCAGTAACACTGCATACACCCAGAAACCGAGAGCTTACACACTGCGAAATGTTGCATCATGTGTCTGATGACCTTGTTCCTTGAATATTTCTGTGTCAAGCAGAGAGAAAGACTCACGGCAGACACGCACATGTATTTATTTTCCCTGCACAAAGACCATGAATCACACGATCTGCTGATATTATTAGCTGTTAACCTGGCCCGGGGCTATTCGTAGACTTATTCTTCCATTTTTAGGAAGAAAAACATGCAGGACAACAACAGGAGAGGCAGAGCGAGGCCTAAAATAAGACAGAAAACAACGTGGTGATGGATTACACGGAGACACCCGAGAATGATGACTTCCGTGGCCGTGAGTTTGATTGTTTCCTTGAGAAAAAAAGGTTACAGGAAGGCAGAGTGGTGGTAGGGGGGTGCAAATCTACCCCTGGAGGGGAAATCAATAGACAAACCTTCCTCCATTTGTACAGTCATTCAAGCACACGAATGTTCTGGTACTGTTTATTATTATCCGCACAAACGGTCATGTGATTAGTCTACGGTCAGTCCCACGCAGCTGATTTATCAGCCCTCAGAAACATCTGCCTCGCACCTAGTCCCATAGCTCTGTAGCACCCCATAGCACTTCATAGCACTCCATCGCGCAAACCAGCCCATAGCAGTAATAACAAAAGCATTTGGCAGCGGCATCCATCGCCAGCTTAAGACTGTGTGTATACACTGATGTAATATTTATTGTCAGCTGGCACAAGCTGCTCCGCGGGATACAGAGCAAAGGTGCCAGTGAGCTGGATTCATGTCCTACACTGAGGTTCCTCGCCCAGATTTTTTTTTTTCTGTAAAATAACGACACGAGCGGGATTCTCTTAATGTTTACCTCTCTGTCTCTTTATTTACGCCGGGGTTTAAGGTCGCTGAAAGCAGCCGAGCCGAGCTGTAGCTCATCTCGTGAGCCTAAATCCACAGCAATACCTGCAATGTATCAGGAATTAGTCGGGGACCTGAAGGAAAAGCACTTCCCCGCATGCAGTTTGGTCCATGTATCATCTGTTCACGTATTTATTTCAATCAATCTGAAAAGTCAAAAAGATAAAAACAGGTCAGATTTTTGTTTGTTTGTTTTGTGGGCATCAGAAAAGGAAAATAACAATAAAATAGAGACTTTGATTAACTTTAACTCCACATATGTGGATGTCTGACTGCTGAACTTACCTTACAGGACCATGCTGAGTGAAAAAGTAATAATCTAGCTGCCATAGTTTTAATGGTTTCTGGAGAGATTCAGTGTTTGTGACAGTTATGGACTTTTAGTATCAGGTTGACCAGGGTTTACAGACTGCCTGTAGCCTGCACGATGATCATATTATTAGACCTGAAATATCCTGGGATCAGCTACACTCGGACAAACATGGGACTGATGAACCGATGTGTCAGCTTTAATGTTTTTTAATTTTCAAACTTTTCCTTTAAATCAGTGAAACCGTCTACCACCAGTGAGTGCACGCTGCAGGTCAGACGACAAACAAAAACACAAAAGGACGTGTTTTTCTGGGTTTGTCAGATCAGATTCCTTTAGCACATTCTACAAAAACATGAATCATTTGAATCATTGTTTCAGTGTTTCTCAGAGCAAACTTTAAACCCCAGTGTACCTGCTCAGCAGAAAACAGCAGACAGACACAGTTAGAGGCTAACTGGTGAGCATTCAGCAGCTGAAAGGGCAGCTACATCTCCGGGGAGGTGGTAGAGACCAAACATGGAGCTAAAAAAGTATGAGTCAGAAAGTATGATAAAGCTTGTCCAGAGCTGTTGGATGTGTAAATACTTTGATACACTTCCCTAAAAAGTTTGTCGCATCAGATTAAAATGTGATGACTGTATCTTCTCATTATTTTACCAAACAAGACTGAATCTGTGATGATCATCTCTGATCATGACTGGACGACTTCATTAGACTTGATTTGAAGCTCTGAAACTAAGTCTCTGCGGCGAGTTAGCGATGAAAGGTGGTTTTATTACATATTATGTGTTTGTGACTTGTTTGAAGTTGTTTTTCACAGTGTGTGCTGTGTGTGCCTGTGTGTGTGTGTGTGTGTGTGTGTGTGTGTGTGTGTGGAGCTGTATTGTAGTAAATGCAGGGCTGTGGCGGGGAGATCATCCACATGCACTCACTGTACACGCATACATGTGGTTGCAAAGTGATGTAAAGACAGATGGATTTGTTAACAGGCGCCCAAATGGACATCCATCACACGATTTCATGTCTCCCATTTACAAGACCGAAAATCTGTGTGTGTGTGTGTGTGTGTGTGTGTGTGTGTGCATTTCAGACTTAATACAAGGATGGGTGCTATCTTTTTTTTACACGTGGGAGTATAGCAAAGTGAAAAGAGGGCACTCTCCCTGCTGTGTCTGTGCATGCATGAACGTGTGTGTGTGTGTGTGTGCCTTCGCAGTCTCTCCATCCGTCACTGGCCTAGGGTGGAGAGGAGACTACTCGGAGCCCAGAAAGCAGGGGTCAAGTCCAGGCTTACTCAACCCCCACAGGCCCTCCTACTCCTTTACCCCCAACCCCCCCTCCCTCCTCTCTCTGTCCTCTCTCCATCACCCTGAGATGAGGGACGAAGGGCAGATGGGGGGGGTTGGGGGCGCTAGCTGAGTTTACAGAGGGGAGGGGTGGTGGAATGGAACAGGAGAAAAGAAGAGTTGATGAGAGGAGGAGGAGATCTATGAACAGAGAGGGAGCAATAAAAAAGGAGGGAGAGGGGAGGACTGAGAAATGGAAGGTTTGGGGATTATTCCTGGTGAAAGGAGCAGATATATGAGGAGAGAGGCAGGGAGAGGTGGAGAGTGGAGAACTGATGAGGAAGCCGCAGAGAAAGAGAGCAAAGTGTCAGAGACTTCTTCTTTTATTCGGTCAGGTAACCACATTGATGCTGAAAACTCTGACAACTGCTGCAGGCAGGCTGAAACTGTATTCATTAAGACAAATCGAGAACAGGAACTGGTATAATTTTAATGTGATTATGGGATTTTAATAAAATAAAGGGGGATCAGGGAAATCTGGAGGGAAGACAGGAGAAGAAGCTAATCCAGGAGCAGTTTCGGATCCCAGTGGAGTTACAGAGAACGTATCACCGTCCTTCGATCGCCAGCTGTTTTTTCAAAGTCTTGCTTTCTATTTTCACAAACTGTGTAATCCTCTGTGTTCGCAGCTCTGATTGGTTTCCAAGATAATGCACTTTACTGTTTCGCTGAATATCACGAGAAAGCAAGTTGAAAGAAGTAAAAAGTGCATTTGATCGGGACTATTTTCAGTGGCGGATTAATCCGCAATCAGTACAGAAGTGAAGCTCTGGGTGTCTTTTTGATAGCTGCTGGACAACAGTGAAGCTCTATTCTCTATGTAGGAAACAATATTGCTCCTTAGCAACTTAGCAAGTTGCTAATCTGTTGCTAATCAGTCCTTGGACAGGTTTGTGTGTGTGGAGGAAACAATGCGTAAGAATGCTTTCTGCTGCACGTTCTACACCTTTGCCTCGTAACAGGAGGTGACAGAGGGTTCCCTCCGTGCAGCCTGTCATATATTCAGCTGCTGTTTGGTTCGACATGAGCTCTGGTACAGATGTTATGATGTAATCTTATATATCTGTAAAACCCACATTCACGCAGGCCGGGAAAATTAACCACACTAATTTAATGAAGACGACCTTTCTTAGTGTGGCACGTTTAGACCAGGAACTTAGGAATTTAAGCCCCATCATGTGTGTGTGTGTGTGAGAGAGAGAGAGAGAGAGAGAGCGAGGTGTGGAGTGATGTGTGCCAGGTACAGCCCTCCGGAGTGGGCGTCGCTGCGGTTCTCAGAGCACCACCTCAGAATCGATGTCAGGGTGGCGTCTGGGATGGCCTGCACACAGGCTCCAAGGGTCTGCTGGTATTTTTAACAAAACACACACACACACACACACACGCTCTTGCACTCATGGATGCAGACACACACACACACCATCACCTCCTCTTCGGCCTGCAGGTCACTGACTCATCAGAGATGGACTACTGCCCGATTTCCCTCAGACAGGCTGACAAGTCTTTTCTTCAAGACTCCAGAGCTGCGTTTTGTTGTTTCACTGCGAGCCGGCTCCAGTGATTTCATGGATTTCTCCACAGCCCAAAAATGCTTTCATTCCAAAAAGCTATCAAAATGGAAAAGTTACGACAGTTTCATTCCAAGATGTTTTGAATTGAAAAAGACTGTTGCCTGATGTTTATTTCTCATATGTTGTTAAAAAGACGAAGTCCAAATTTAACTTCTTTTCCAGATTATTTCGCTTCCCTACACGACATATTTCCAAGTTTCCAGGTTTCCATGTAAAGTTTGAAAGAATTACATTTAAACACTGAAATGTGGCCGAGGCCTAACAAACATGGACGTTTGGATGGTCGCCTCCATCAGTCATAAAGAGCTACTCGTCTTCTTCAGCGCCTTCATCATCCCCGTTACTGGATGTGACACTTTGGACTGCAGGAGGTGGAGGAACATGACATAGACGGTGCTGGCTAACCAATTAAATTCAGCTCTGTGTTGTTGAGGACTGATTGATGGATGGATGTCGGCGTGTCACATCAGCAGCCATTGGTCCCAAAATTTCAGATTGCTGACTTGAACGTTGAATCCTTTGATCCAATTGAAACATCAGACTGCAGGTCAGAGCTGGTGCGAGTCAGTAACCTCCCCACGGTCAACCAGCATGAAGTGAAAGTACCTGACCGGTGCCCAGATGCTGCGGAAACAAACTGAAACAGGCAGAATTTACTGCCAAACTTCACAGAATAACAGCCATGCATCATCCACCAACGCTGCACTCTCCCATGTAACTGCTGAACCGCCCAAAGGCTCAGCGTTTGACATGATGAGCGGCATAACCGTGGAAGATGTTAACTACATTTGTGCAGTCTATGTAATAACTCCCTGGACATCACTGTAAGTTACAGTCTGCCCCGTCTGCTCCCTGTGAGTTATGTTGATTAAATCATTAAGGTGGTATTACAGCGTTGCAGTTGTCAGATAGCAGCATATAGATGTCTACACTCATCTTGCCTTCACAAACTAATCCTTGGCTGTCTTTCAGTGGTTTTGATGAAGAAACAAACATATTTCCCTATAACACACCAGCAGTATGGCTCATTTGGTCCAAACTTTGGTTTGATTTATTTCTTGAATTTACAGTTTAGTTTAGACTTGTTGTTGTCCTTCTACAGCAGCACTTATTAGACTCTGCTCATCCCTCTCATGGCACGCTCGTGCAGTTCAGGAGAAGATACAGAAGCATCAGATCGAGGACTTCTGTTTAACAGCCTCTTTCCCACAGCACTCAGACTGATCAATCAGGGAATGCACACAAGAAACCGTTCCTTTAAAAATAGTTTTTCATTTGTAAATGAATTATAATTATTTATTAATGTTATTAGCTTATAACTTAAGTTTTTAGCAATTGTTTTGCACTGAATACTGAGTGGTGGATGTGTGAAACACAATTTTGTTTTTATGTGGAGTGTAAAAAGGCCAAATAAAGGAATCTCGAATCTTGAACATAGGTTAGTTAGTGGTTTTAGAGCATTAGCTGGTGCAGCAACAAGTCTCAGACAAATTTCATTTTTAATTTAAACCTTGAAACTCTTGCATGTGTGCAATGCAAGATGCATGTGCATCCCATGATTCTTCCCCGGGATGCTAGTCACGCACATCGAAGTCGGAAAAACCGACTCCCCACTCGGGAAATGTGGGCATCCATTAGCACGAGTGCAGCGTTGGTCCCAGCCAATCATGTTTTTGCTGCCGGGTCGATCACCAGTCTGCTCTCCACAGACCGTAACCACGGCCAGCCCTGCTGTGTCAGCGCTGCTCTTTTCTTTGTCTGCTGCAGAATACACAGCGCTGCGTCACCTGGTGTATCTTCTCTGCTCCTCTTCCACTTTGAAGATACAGTATACGACTGGAATTAAGCTGCGTGTGGCGTGTTGCCCACGGCCCCAACAAGCGCGGCGTTTGATCTTCTGCTGTTGGTGAAGTCATCCCCGCTGCTGCCGCCTCTGCACCTAAGCGCTGCACTAAATAATGATGATTATGGCCGTCGTAAAGCGCTGCACGTGGAGCTCCCTCTCATCCTTCTCCATTATCTCCCCCTCTAGCCTGCTGTTTCTCTTTCCAGCTGTCCCCTGCTCTCTGCTGCTGGCTTCTATTCACCTCATGTGATTCTCTATAGTAAATGTCATTATAACGATTTGCTCGCTATGCATCTCGTTATAGACGCATCTCTGCTTGTCTGTCTTGTTCCAGTGTTTGGTGTTTTCCTTTTGTTTTTATCTTAATTTTTCCCCAATGCCCCAGCGCAGACTGAGTCAACCTCCTTCTTGTCATTTAAAGTTCTTCCCCTGGTCTCTTTCTCCGTTCCTTTCACCTTCATCTGTTCCTCCCCCCCCCTCCTTTCGTCCACCGCCTTGTTTCCTCCATCTCTCCCTCTCTCCAGCTTCTCCGTCCCTACCTTCATCCATCTTTCTGGCTCATCTGTTTCTGTCTGAGCTTCTGAATGTGCACTCTGGATAACCCACAGAGCAGCCTCCCCTCTGTTTCCTGTGCTGAGATGCACCCTATTTATTTCATTGATTTTCACGAGGGAAAGAATGCGCAGACCAAAGACTGACTGGCTGCAGTGGGTTTAGCCAAGTGGAGCCGCTCAGTTACTCAAGGAGGAAGAGTTTGAAAACGAGCTGGAGCCATCCATCTCAGTGTTCAGAGCTGCTCAACATTCACGCGTTGTAAATGTCTTTGGCTGTATGTGAAGTCACTTTTCGTTTGGCGTGAACCAAAGTAAAGATAGAAAGTAAAGACAAACAATAGAAGGGGTCGGGGAGGTTAAACTCATAGATCCACCCCAGAGCTGCGTCTTTTGTGATGTAATGTGAATCATGAATTGTTTGATCAGATGCAGGAGTCAGCACGGTCTCTACTCCTTTTCTCAGTGCGCTCTCCTTGCATTTGGGATCACGTGTTCAGCCCCACTTTAAGCCAGTGCAATGGTCTGCACTGTTGGGGGTATGTTGTTCCAAGTACATCACACATTTCCAAGTCTGACATCACATTGCTGTCCGGTAAAAGCTGAACCTGGTTTCTACTGCACATATTTTGCTGGAGACCCCTGACTTCCTCTGCACACAGGGCAGGAGATGCATTAAGCTTGACTTACGGTTGCTACAGAGGCAACACGTGCATATGCTGCATAACTACAACATAGGCTTCACTGTGCCCCTCCTACTAACTACTAAGAGTATGGCAGCTGCAGTGATACCATGCAGGGCCCAAATAACACTGATCGTGTTCCAGAGGACATGGACAAACAATGCATTGGGTCCTTTAATTTGGAGGACTTGTTCAAAGCTTCCATGACTTCAGATCAGCAACTGGACAGTATGGTCTCCAAATCACTAATTAAAGACACTAGAGAGTTGTCTTTGTACCTACCCCACATCGCCCAGTACAACAAACAAATGAAAGAATGCAAACTCAGTTACCACAGGGACTATAATTAAAGTACAACAGCTTGATCACAATGCACCCGCTTACTGTTGCAGTGGTGACATCCACAGCTGAACTCTGAGCTGTCAATCTAAATCTGTGCTGTATGCAACAATGGCAGGACTCCGGTTAACCTCCTGCATCAGGCATAAATGTGGTTCGGTTAAATTTGGCTCCACTAGACTACCTCAGGCCAGCCAGTGAAGGACAAACACACACACACACACACACACACACACACACACACACACACACACATATTCAGGGACACCAGGAATGAGGACTCACTCAACGACACGATCGTTGAGGTAAAGGACCGTAAAGCAAACACAAAGGAACCAACAGAAGTTACTCTGTAGACTCTGTTTTGCCATCAGACTCATCTTCACCCCACCCCGGCGGCCTAGAGAAGTGGCTCAAACGCAAATAAGGAATAAATAGTTCCAGAGCAAAGGACGGGGCAATCAAACAAATTGCCCAATTATGTGGAACAGTGTCTTATAATCACTGAGGTGGCTTCATGCCTGAAACAGCCGGAATCGATGGCTTGTTGGGTTGCAGCTCATCATTAAACTGCGAGTTGGGGCCAAGAGACAGTGTGATCGCTCCCTAACCAGAGATGTTTCATGTCAACCCTTTAAAGGGCACTCACTGAAATACTTTTCTTTGACTGAAACTGAAACTGAAACTGAAAATTTCAACCCCAGAGTGTCGCTGGAGCACATAACATGACCATTTTTCTTTTGTAACATTTTGACAAAAAATGTAGTTTTTAACATGTGGGCAAGTGCTCAAATATGGTCACTTGCCCTTTAATCAGTCCATCAACAAGTGGATTACAGCTCACGGTAAAAGTACATGCAAAGACAAACGTTTAGAGACGCTGAGTGAGCAGTATTCCCCCTGTTTTGATTTATGAATTGTAGAATGAAAAGAATGAATGATGCATTCAAGAACATATGGAAATCTGCTTTCGCTCAAAGATGGACTTGGTTGGTTGCTTGGTGACATCACTTGTCATGCATATGGCTGATATGACAACTGAATACCCACTGCAGCTGTGCTGAAATCTCCATTTAGCATTACTGAAGCAACAGGTATGGATCGGGGGGACAAGTCAAGTCGTGACCAAAGGAAGTGAGACCATGTGACTATGTCCCACTGACTCTCAGCATAGTCACAGTTACACCACGGGTCCAACAATACAGCTGCATCACACCTGAGCTGAGTGCAGTTGATCTAGCTGGAGCCTGTTACAATACCAGACACTGGCAGTTTCTGAATGTAACCCTGCTCCTCTTTCTTTTTATATTTTAAAAGAAGCAAAGTTTCTGTGCATCATCTACCTCATGATGCAAACAACGCTGGAATCCAGCAACGTTCCCTCCCTGAAGAGGCAGCGTAAAATGAGCTATGTGTTCTTTAAATAACAGCATTCAGATGACAGATCATTCATCACTTCATTCAGTGTTTGTATGATAGCGATGCTCCAAAGATTCACATAGCTTTCGTGCTCGTCAAACCATTCAGTGACACCTCATTCCCAGTTTCCTTATGTCTCACATACGCATGACTTCAAGTTTGTCATTCATTTAGTCACCTCACATCTGTTTTTGAGAACAAAGTCACACTCAGCTGGTATCTTATTTAACAAAAACAATATTTTAACAATTAGGTCATGATTTTTTTATAATTTTACTCAATCTTTAGTAAAAATAAAAAGACATCCCAATCTTCCTGACACGTATGACTGGAGTTCAACAGAGGCTGAAGATACAGTGACGACTGATTAGTATTAATGTCTGTGTGAGGTGAAGTATGACCAGAGCGTGTGCAGGGCAGGGTGGAGACGACTCCATGTAATCAGGGAGGTCGGGTATCAAAAGACCAGCAGCCTGTGTGTGTGTGGGTGCGTGTGTGTGTGTGTGTGTGTGTGTGTGTGTGTGCTGGGATTCCTCATGCCTGTCTCATTGTCCTGGGCCCT
This sequence comes from Datnioides undecimradiatus, assembly GCA_008933995.1. Classification (NCBI taxonomy): domain Eukaryota; kingdom Metazoa; phylum Chordata; class Actinopteri; order Lobotiformes; family Datnioididae; genus Datnioides; species Datnioides undecimradiatus. Next base: position 213,629 of record WARS01003150.1, on the reverse strand, counting down.
GTAACACAAAGGGTTAAGTAAATGTTTGGGGAAGATAAGGCCACTCACCCTGACAGGCAGCAGGCCCCGCTGCCCAGTGGGACCCAGATCCAACTACATCACACACACACACACACACACACACACACACACACAAAGACACACTTATTACAGTCACATATTATCTATCATTTCTCTCTCTTTAATACACACACACATTTATATTCTCCTGGAATTACTATTTTCTCTTCACCCTCTAAATCACCCAGTGAGTGTTTGACGTTTGACGCGCCGCGCTGTTCGAGCCAGCAGTTCCAGGTTTGACCCTTGTGAAAGCATTGGATCGGTAGAAGCCGGATAGATTCCCCCTCCAGCAGCAAGTCTGGAAAACACAGCACACTGATCCGTGCTCTCTGTGTCCCACTGGTGAGGGTTTTAGCGTTCGTAGACACAGCTCAGCTTCTCGTCACAGCTCTCTGATCAGCTCTATGAGGAGGCTGCTGGCTTATACTGTAATGAAGAGGGACACAAGTTCTTCAACGTTTGGTGTCCAGTGCCATTTTGAGAAACACATGAATGCTGAAAATAGGTGATTGACTCCTTTCACGTCCCCAGAAGTTGTGTTAGCCTTACTGTGTTGGTGCTTACTGTCTGACTGTGCAGTAAAGAGTTACAGTAGAAGGTAATATGGCAACATCACTCCCAAAGACTGTAAAACATCGGTAATGTTCCCGGTTAATCAGCTGTTTTCAGGCCAACGTCCACACCTCTGTCTGCCTGAGTGTTGTGATTACATCACTGATGATCGGAGCTGGAGCAGATAAACCCATGACTACTGCAGAGTCATGTGACGCAGGTTCATATCCCGATTGTCGACAAAAGCCAGATGTTAGCGGGTGACGGTGGGTTATTGCGCAGCGTGGAAGAGGCTGTAATGAAGAGGCGACGTCTGATGCAGCAAAAACCATACAAACCGAATCCAAATGATCAGAGGAGTACTGTTGACTGGGTTCAAGGTGAAATGTCTTTGTCCATTTGTTGTCTCCAGAGTGCTTAAAGGGTTTTAAGGGTACTTAAAGGGGAACAGGGTACATACACAGTGCAAGGACCAGGGAGTCAGCGGGGGCCATGGATCACTTTGGCCCCAGTAAACCGCGGCAGGTTAATCCAGCACTGAGTGCATCCGTCAGCTTCATTGAGGCAGATTAAAGATTCAGATGAAGTCTTGCCTCACACTGTTTTTCAACTAAGATCCTTTAAGCTCTGACACAAAGACATGTTTTAATTAGCTGTTAGCTACAGACTTGATGGCTCTATGGTCACCCCGACTCCCCCATTCTAGAATTTATGGGAGGAGTTTTGCTGTTTTACTTTTTCAAAGTTTTCAGTTCTGGGGATAAGTGGGTTTCCAAGGAACTGGAAAGCAAAACTCTGAAATCATCGCCTGCACATATGAGCACACACTGCCTCAGAGTGACTGACTGTCCATTTATCATCGTCACACTTTGCTTGGCTTTTAGTAGCTGTCGCAGTGATGTACAGGCCTTCCGAAACCGAGGAGGGCATTTCGGTATACAGAGAGACGTTTGCTTTTGTAACAAATTAGCCATTGGAGTAAACAGTTCATTTTAAGCCCCACCGCAGAAATGTAGAGACGTCAAACAGTTTACGAATCCCCATTCTTTCACCGTGCCCACATGAGAGGAGAACAGAAGCTTAGGGAGAGAACCCTCATGGGCAGGGAGAACACTGGGAAAGGACTTGCCTCTGATTTTAATAGTTCCATGACAGAAGTGAGTCAAAGTGAATCTGCAAATCATTCTTAACATTGTTCTGACATGGTTATGTTATCAGATCATTTAGCCCGAGTTCATTAAGGTGCAAATGACAGAGTATTTGCTGACATGATATTAGATGCTTCATTTTTGTCTTGACGCTACAGTTTCTTTGGGTCTATTAAACTGTCTGAGGTGGTTCAAAGTGGATTTAGGTTATACCAGCATTCAAAACAGCCACACTGATGGCAAACTATAATTGAACTGGTGTAATGCAGATTTATTTGTGAGCTCTGAAGTAGACTGGAAACTTGTTTTCAGTAAGTGCCCTCAAAGTTCCTCTGTAGTGGCCCAAAATCTTTCCCCCAGAGGCTCAAAACTGAGACTTATTGGTCTGCTGCAGACAAACAGCAATCACCTTTTGTGCTGTCTTGTTAAGATGCAATAGATACTGGCATCACACATTCCCTTAATTAACTTCAGTGTCACTCCGCCTTCTGTGCTCCAATCATGAAAAACAAGCAAAATTGGGGATCGTATGTACTGATCGTACTGCAGAAAGAGCAGTTCATATTGTGAGATTTTTTAATTTTAATTTTTATTTTTTAAAATTTTTTATAACTTTATTTATCATTGCTTTTTGCTAGAAACATGTGGCGGACCAAAACACACTGACTGTGAGCCAACTTTGTCCTGCAGATTCCAATTTGGGCAGCCCTGTTCTAGAGTAACAAGCTCTATGTGACGTGGATGGATCAACAACACGTTACTATTATTGTAACCATGGTGACGAAGGCCACCTAATATTTTTGAAGCAATAATTGTAACTACAACTAAGTGATATTTTATCTTTATATTTTTAAGTTCTTTCCCTAACCCTAAGTCGTGTTTGTGCCTAAAGCGGCCTAAATGAAGCTTGTAATAGATTCAGAAGACGCAGACTAATGTTGGATCACTGCTTGCTGCATTAGATCTGAAAATGCTCCATCTGAATGAAGTAAAACATGTGAAATCCATGGAAACAATACTGAGGATGAGTTGCCAGAGCAGTTCAGAGTAAACACAGACAAGCTCAGATTAGCAATTAGCTTAGCAGCTATGGTGTTTTACCAGCCCTATGAGTAGGGCCACTGACACCTGATGATGGCCTCAGTTGTCCCACCCAATAACATAAAGCATGTACATTCATCTACGCCAGGGTCCCCCGACCACCCAATCACCTTGCAGACGGTCTTTCTTCCCAGACCGTGCTCCTGAGGGTGTTCCTCCATCACAGTGATACAAGCAGCCCTCTTGTTACAGTGGAGATCAGCATAAGCAGACAGCTGTATTAAACAATGCCACCCACACAGAATCTGTACAGACTCACTCATTAGTGACCAACGATCGCTGCAGATTGGGAGTTTGTAGCTGTAATAATAACCTGAAAGCCCCCCCCCATGCTCGCTCACTCTCCCTGTCTCTCCCTCTCTTTCCCTCCCTGCCGGGCTTTATCAGCGGCCCTGGTCAATGTCCTACTGTCATGTCTTGATGTGATTTATGTCACAGGCTGTGAAGTCGACTTATCTCCCTCCTCTCCCAATTCTCTCAATCCTCTCCCCCTCCCCTCTTCCCCGCCTTCCCCACATCCTCCGCTGCCCTGCAGAGGGCTGGCTCCCTCAGTCTCAGCCAGCCTGGCTCCTCCAGCAGGCACGGGGAGAAGACCTTCAGCGGGGGGAGGTGTGAGACAGCGGAGGTGTGAGAGGGAAATTCCTTTGCTGACTTTGAGCTGCTCTGTAAATTGTGGGCGTTAAAGTCCATTTACAGGTCTTTTAAAGTCTATGTAAAAATAAATAAGGAAGTGATGTCACTTGTGCCAGTGTTGTTTAAGGATAAAGAGTAAAAGTTAATAAATGATAGAAATCCATTATAATCCATTATGAATCCACAATCGGCAGCAGATCTCTGTCCGGCAGGGCCAGATGGGAAATGTCTAAGTATTGTCCCGGAAGCCGCAGATTCTCAAATAATGATTCCAAAGAACATTTACTTGAGACGAACAACTTTCTGACTCCACCTACAAACCTGAACGGCGCTAAAACATGGAGCCTCACAGCACGTCTGGCAGGAACAGGTGAGGAAGCTGTTCGTACGCCTCTGGCACGCAGGTGTGCAGTGCCCCACCATGCTGCCGTGCTGCAGCTACCCAACATTCACATGCAGAGCCCCTCCAGAAATGACCTCAAGCCTTTTCTGCCCCACTGAACAAAAGTCTGTGTTGACCCGAAAAGATCTGCGCAAGTTTCAAAAAACTGGTTTTAATCGTGTTTGTGCCCTCTTTAGAAAAACAGTATTCCAACTGTCTGATGTCCCAGCAATTCCAGATATTCCAGTTCCTCTGCTGTGTGCAGCTGGTACTGTTTCAATGTTCTCTGCAAGCATTGTGCTGTTGAGCTTCGCGTGGGCACCAGACTCTTCTGATCCCCCTGCTGCCACCATCCCCATGTTTCCACTCATCCCTACTCACCCCTGTATGTTTTCTGGCTACGTTTACTTTGCGGCTGTTCCAGCGTCCTCTCTGCTCTTTGCCCTTCCCCTGTCCGCTCACTCACTTCACTTTTTTTCTCATGAATGCATTAGTAGGTTACCCTTCGTGCAAACCGCTTTCAAATGAGTGATGACCGAGAGCTGCGGTCTGTGGCCCAGCGCTCATAAGTCATTATAACAACACGCATGATTGGCTGGAATGATGTCAAATGAGGTGATGTGCACAAAACATGGATCTTCATTGAGTATCCTGATGGTGTTGGGAAATTCATTAAAATGAAATAATAAACAAAAGAGCTAACTCATAAACTAACAAACAAATCACTTTTGGCATTATTGATCATAAGTTGTACAGAAAGAAGGCAAAGTTATTGTTTAAATACTAGAATTGTCATACATTAGGTAACCCTGCCTGTAGCCCACTCCTCATCTCTGCTTGAGGCTAGCTGCCTGAGGCTGCAGTAGCCCACCCGAACTGGTTATGATGAGTGGGTGTGGGTGATGTAGGCGCCAGGTTCTGACAAGAAAGGGGAATACAAGGACTACAGAAGACAGTGATCCTGGTTGACAGTGTTTTCACAGTAAAATGCTACATCATGGAGTTTTTTCGGTATTGCAGTCACAGATCCAACAGCAGCAAGATCTAAGTTAATGAACACCTTAAAGACTTTAAATTAAATATCTTCACAACGTGCTCCACACACTTGCTTCCTCTTTAAATCCTGTTTTAAGTTCTTTACCATCAGAGGCTTTGAGGTTATTCCTGAACACCGTTTCACATTTCATATTGACCCCTGTTTGAGCCCATATTTGTGTGTGTGTGTGTGTGTGTGTGTGTGCGAGCACACGTTCCTCGTCCAGCCATGATTCCCATCCTCATGTCTCTCCTTCCTCTGGCCTTTGATGTGCTTTTAAAGTGGCCCGCGCTCTTTCTGCTTTCCCTCTCACTTGACAATTGTTTATTAGTTTTGAAATGGTCTTAGTGGTGGACCTCGGGTGTCCCTCAATGGCATACTTATAGAGAGAATAGCTGGCTCAGAAACAAAGAGAGTCGGACGATAGGAAGTGGAGGAGAGGCAAGAAATGAAGCAGCGCGGCGAAAAAGGCTGTTTAGAGCTTTTATCTGGATTATTATGGTGTGGTCTGTGAGCTGGATAAGCATGCTTGACAAAGGGATGGCTGAACAGGAGGCATGGAGGAGGAGGCCGGAGGAGAGAATGAGGAGAAACGGTGTGAAGGAGAGAAGGAGCACGGAGCAGGAGGAGAAGGAAATATGCATGAGCGAGAGATGCCAGACCACCCAGGTGTCCTGCTCCTCACTGCAGCAAGACGGATCGACTCCTGGTTGGTTTGATCCTGTGACTCAGCATCTGCGGCCCACGACTCGGCAGCTGAACCATGTTAGCGCCTCATGACGGAGTCCATCGATTGTTCTTCGCACATGCAATGAGAAGATATCTAGGAATTTCAGCTGGATTGAACTCCCAGAATGCAACAGAAGAAAAAAAAGGAGAGCCGCACTTCCTGATTTGCACTTCCTCTCTGAGCAGCCAATGAAAATGGGCAGTTTTATCTTTTCTTTCTGCCTCCTCCTGCTTGGGTAAACATGGAGCGGGAATTAATACAGAATATGCGCTCTAGTGTGATGTCTCCCCGCTTGGCTGATAAGTTTGTGTTTGTACAGCGAAACACACACCCAAACCACACGGCGGTTTGGTTTTAGCATGGTTCTGCACTCAAATAAAAGGACTAATAGTAAGAAACTTGCAAAAATCTAAAAGAATATATCAGCAAATAGATCCTACATAGAGTAGCAGTCATAAATGAGTGAGGTAAACATAAGAGCCAGCGCACCCACGCAGGTGCTTCCACATTCTGGCTGATTAAACCCTTCACTGCAGCCGGAGCTAAACCGAACCACACGTGCTAAGAAGAGCGAACAAGGCGTCTGTGGTTTGTGGGTGCAACAAAGCTGACAGAGATGATTTCAAGATGTCAGTCAATCACAGCCCGTGTGCACCCACACACTCCTGACCTGATGCGAACATGTGTGAGTGTGTGTGGATGATGGGTGTGACCACATGGATATAAAGCATAACGTGTACGCTAACTAAGTTTACGTCCCTGCTATCTTCTGGTCAGTCCAGTCTTATTGGATGTCCGTCTGGCCTGAAGCCAGCCAATCATTTTCGCTCCACCATTCACAGGAACCAATAGAGGCTCAAAGCTGAACGCGCTTCAGTGGATGTTAATCACCCGGAGATCAGGTCATTACCACGCCACCTCTTATTTCACTCGTGCCTCTTCCCTGAGCATCCTTCTTCCTCGACTTTCTCCTGTCAGCCCCTCTCTGAACTCTCTCCTCTACTCTCCCCTCTTCTTTGTACCGCTCTCCTTCCCCTCCTGGACCCCTTCTTATCCCTCTCCAGTGTCCAGCCTTCCTCTATCCCTCTTCCCATCCTATTCCTCTTCCCTGCCACCTCGCACAGGTCCTTCCACTGATCATTTTTCAGCCCTGCCTCAGCCATGGCGGCGGCTGTCCCTTATCGGCCTACGAAGAGGCTAAGAAAACAGTGTGATGTGGGATCCTTATAGGACTAGATGGTGTAATTGCCTAATTGCTTTTTTTCTCCCGTCGGGGAGTTCTGCTTTCTGTCAGACAGGCAGGAGCCCATAAACACTGGCCAGCTATTCCCAGCATCTCCCTCAATGTCACCATTTTGCGCAGCCTGATTGGCTAAACTCAGAGCCAGAGCCTATCGCTCATTGGCTCCTCCCAGGATGAATGGCCCCGCTGACAGCCAATGGGGCCACAGCAGGGTGAGAAGGGTGAGTGAGAGAGTAAACAGCATTTTTCTGGAGTCAGGGACATGAAGGGCTCTCTTTTTGTTGAGAATTCCAAGTAATGTTTCCAGTTTTGGTTCCCAGGAAGAAAGAAAGGCACTCAGAACAGTAACTCACCGATAACACCGTCAGCCATTAATGGTAACAACAAGGTAACAACTATTTATATGAACATGCACATTTGGAAAGCATCTGGGGCATTTGGGGCATTTGAAATGACAATTACTGCTTTAACTTTACAGAAGAGGGATATTGGAAGTTGTAGGGTGTTACATGAAGGCCGTGGCCTAGAAACAGGACATAAATCATCAAAGTCTCTGCTCCTCACTATCTCCCTCCTCCAACACTCCCTCTACTCCAGCACACTCACTTCATCCAAGGCCAAGCAATCTGTCTGGCCGTATCAAGAGGAAGAGACATTTGAGAGAGGAATGCCTAATACTGTCCATCTCAGAGCCATCCTTTATGCTATTAGCCTGGATAAAGATAGATGTGAGCACGGCCATCAGTTTCACACCGCTCCAGCGGTGGCGGTGGTGGTGTAAGTGCGCAGAGCTGAGCGCGGAGACACTCTGTGGCAAAGACGAGAGAATATAAGACAGAAATAGATGGAGGCAGAGAATAACACTGCATCACTTCGCTTTTATCAGCAGAGCCACACACTAATCCGTGGGAGGAAGCCTGTAGGCGTCCTGTCATGGAGGCAAACGCACACAGGAAACAGGCTGGCACAGGCAGGAAGCCAAGCGGCAACACAGCGAGGCTCACACAGCCCTGCAACAACGCCTGCTTATTGTAAACTGCTGATACACAAACAAACAAATCAACTCAGAGACAGGCGCGCGTCTGTGTGTCTGCCTGTTTGTCTGGCAGTCTGTCTGCGTGCATATGACCGCGTGTATGTATACAGTGCAGAGGGAGCCGCTCTGCTGACTGGGCCTATGAATGTGTTAGCACTGGAGAAGAGGAGTAGGTTGTGAGAGAGGGACTTTCATTACATTAATCCAATGTTTAATTGTTCGTCAGTGAGATTTGGTTTGCAGATGTACTGTAGCCCATTTCTCAATACTGGACTTGGTGCTTGGTCCAGGTTAAAAACCAAAGCTCCCCTTTTAGTTTAATGTGACACGTGACTGGGACGCTCGTGCATTAGTGCAACATGTCAGGAGAAGACAGGAGCAGCTTCTTCATCAGGGGACTGAGAACGTCCACGCAGCAACAAGAGTCCATCAGAGGTTCCACAGAGAGGAACATCACAGCAGGGCTGCAGCGCATTCACTCCTCATGACCCCTACAGTGAGGGGGTCCCCCGGCTCTGTTATACTGTGAGGAGCATTTAGCTGCCATGGTTTGGATCCAGCTGTCCCCTTAAAGGGAAGTTTCACTGAAAATCAACCCAAAGTTGTTCTGAGTCATCACCTTTATCACATGATGAAACACCTCTGTCCTGATAGGTGGAGTCTCTCTTCCATAGGGACAGTGTCTCCATCACAGAACCTGAGGGCTCACTCACTGGTTTGATGAGGATGGAAATGAATCAGATGCTGTGGCCTTCACAGATTTATGGAATCAATGCCAAGGTACACTGAAACTGTTCTGGTGGCACGTGCTGGCCCAACACCTTAGTAAAACAGTGTGTGTGCGTGTGTGTGTGTGTGTGTGTGTGTGTGTGTTGAATAGAGGGCATACAAGGACAGACCTTGAGACATCCTCAAATCTTTGGTTCTTTCCTGTGTTGTTACTGTACACTGTATAATTTGATAGCGACATATGATAAAATCACCCCCCCCCCCCAAACACAAGCACACACACGCACACACACGCACACACACACACACACGCACCTTCGAGCTGAACAGCATGCCAAGATTTCAGGTAGTGTACAACAGCAGCCTCACCTTAGACTCACCTATAAAACACACACACTCACACACACACACACACCTGTATATGGACACGTTCACCACACACAACCTCAGTCAGTGACACTTTCCTTCCTTTCCTCACTTTATTCTTCCTCCTTATTATCACACACTGTCCCCCTGTGCTCGCTCTCTCCGCTCTTCCATCTCGCTCGGGTTTGAAATATTTATCCTACATCTCTGCTTGTTTGACATCCCAGGTTTATTCATCGCTCTGGGTGGCCTGGACCGCGGTGCCAGCTCCCGGTGCTCTCTGGCACGGCTATAGAGGGGACACTACATTATTCTCAGTTGCACTACTAAGCACACCTACATCAGTGCTCTTTACAGATCAGCAAGCAAAACAAGGGGATTGCAATGACTTGACATTTGTAATTTGTTTGTCAGGTAATAAGCTCACAACCTTCAGCAGGGTGGATGCTGCTATTCTTCAGATGGAGGAAGACGAAGCTGCTCTTCTGACTTCAGTTGCAGTCAGTTGCATCTGTAAGTTGCTCCCTTTCCAAGCGATGGCTAAACTATATAAAACAGTAACAAAATCAGATATGATCTCGGGTGATGACATATTTATGGCCAGCTGGATAGCACACAGTTGCCAGAACCATGCTTCAGAAGACACAAAGGCAGAAGAGCACTCTCCTGATGATTCCGTCTCCTCACCTGATGAACCGTCATCCCAGACTCATCTGGTTATTATTGCTGGTGCAAATGAAAACCGGCTGCTGTTAATCAGTTTCACACCTCCCCGTTTACGTCAGCTGTAATGCTAGTGATCACCAATGTTGCATGAAGTAGCAGGGCAGAATGGAAAAGGTGTGGCGGTCACATTGGGGTTTTTTATATTTTAATGCTCAAATTGAAAAAAGATGGCCAATTAAATCTGATTTATTCAGTACTTTAGAGGGATCAAATAACTCCACGTAATGTAAAAGCTGCTGTTTGAAGATACAGAATCACAGGTGATCATCGAGAGAGTTTTAGCTTCTTTCAGCGCATTGTTTTGGTTTTTCTCTTGCTGCTCTTATCGGTGTCATTTCCAGCAGCAGCAGCTGGCAGGAAACATAAGAAACTCATATCAAATCAAAAGCAATAAATTATGCAAACAGGAACCGAGTGTAGCATCACAATTTGTAATATTTCCAAAATGAACAGACACAAGATCCATAAGGGGATTGTATAATCAATGCATTGACTTTAAATGTAGAATTGTAGACATAATGGAGCAGTTAACATCTAAAGATCCAGATGTGGGGCTGGTAGAGACCAAACCAGAGCCAAGAGTCTGAGTGAATATGAACAGTTGAATAACATGAATAATCACATTAATTAGGTGGCCAAACATGGCTGCAAATGATTTACATATCACTTCATGCAGCTCCCTGCTGGCTGCGTGTGAGAGCTGTGAGATGATGACATGCCAATGTTGTGTTAAAGGTCTGATAAACCTCTGCATTGAAATATCTAAAAGCACCAGACCTATGTTATATAGTTTGTTTGGTTGTTTACTTAGATTAGAACTCCCATGATCCCACACGACTTCTCCACGTCATCAAACCGTGTCTTTTTGTGATGCTCGCAAGTGCTCAAGAACTAATGTCAAGAGATGCAGCTTTGACGTCATCCTCTGTTTCTCATATTTTAAGTTACACTTCATGCATTCATACGTAGTCACCTTCTATTACTGCACCTTTTCTGTGTTCTGAGGGGAAGCACTGCACCTTTGTTTCTTAGAGTGCACTTGCATGTATCTGTGTGTGTCTCCTGGGCTACCCTGCAGTGTGTATCTAAACATGGGCATGGGTCCAGCAGACATGCTAGGGTAGCCGCAGAGCACCGCTGCTCCACCCTCTCATTAAAAGCTCTGCTTTAGCCTCCCACGCCCATGCCATGTCCAAATCCAGCCACACATGCATGCAAACAGCACTAAGGCACATGCACCTGGTACGTATGGGAAGCGTGAGGGGGTGGAATGGAGAGGTTTCAGCTCAATACTTTCCACGTGCAAACACACACACACAACCTTATCTGGATATCAACAAGAGGACTGGCCAACTTGCTGGCAGAGCAACTCTTTGCACCCTTGCTTGATGAGGTCATTCCCTGCAGCCAGGGAAGGCGCTGGCTCACGTTGGTGCAGGGATGGTCGCTCATTTATGGTCGAGGATGATCTGTTCAGCTGAGTTGTGGGCTGTGCTGTAAACTGTACTTATGCAGTAATAGGCTAAAGTCACAGGTGACAGTATATGCACAATATCACACAAACAAGGTGTCTTAAGAGGCGCTCTGTAATCCTATAAGCTACTTGATGGACACTCGTGCAAAAGCCACCTGCATTGTGTCTGAGCTTTGCTGGAGTGTGGCTCACACAAGCGGCGTGCAACACACACACACCGACTGCGTTTTCAAAAGATTTCCAGAGTGCACCTGTCAAAGCCGCTGGGCCTCACTGAGCGGGACAGATTTACGCCGTCCACTGTTTGGAGCTATTACAATGCCCTGCTCACAGAAATGCAGGCGCTTTGTCAGATTCATAGGCATCCATTAATTTCCATAGCGTCTGGTCCTGGGCTGCTCTGCCATGCTCTCCTCCCCCTAGTGCCTGACATGGAGAGAGCTGCATAAACATTTATGCAGCAGTATTTTTTAAAGGCCCTCTGCAGTGTCTTGTAAATCTGCCCACTGCTTTGATGTCTTATCTGCTGCGGTGTGTGTGTGTGTGTGCGTGTGTGTATCTACCACTTTCCATTTATATTACTCGACGCTCATCATCAATCTAAACACGTCAAAAATTTCATAGAAATAAATTTAATAGCATTAAATTTTTATGTTAGAGGTAATTGTGGCTCTTAAAAACCAATTCAAGCACATTTTAATTCAGTTAATGGACGTGCATGTATTTCAAATATACATGGCAGCAGCAAAAAGCAAGTTAAATCATAGTTTGCATCCTGTTGCAGTGCCCTTGAGCAAGACACTGACCTCCTACCTGCTAACAGTTATTTAGTCTTATGAGTATGATTTATGTTGCCGCGCAGCGAGTCACTCTGGACAAGCTTAACTGTGATTTAGGATTGGGCCTACAGAGGAAGAACAAGCCTGTAATTGTGCAGAGGCCCAGAGTCGATACATTAGCCGGAGAGTTGACTGAGACACATTCTCCCTTTGGGAATGATTCCTCTGAAACCACACCATTAAAGCGCTGCTCCTCATAATCACTTTCATTTTGGTTGGATTAGATTTATTGAGTCAATAAACTGAAGTAATGTTAGAACAAAATATGCAAACATTTCCTTAATATCCCCAAAGAAACGGTGACAGTGACTGTCTGATTAGTGCCCCTCTCTAAGGCCCATCGCCTCCTCTGCAGATTTGTTAAATGCTGTTTATGTAACTGAATCTGGTGATTTACAAGCCTGTGAGTGTTTTAGTGATGGCTGGTGCAGGTCAAGGTAATGATCATAAATAAGAGGTGCAGGAGAGGAGGAGGAGGTGGAGGAGGTGGAGAGTCAGGGGAGAAGGAACAAGTGAGAGAGGGTGGATGAACATCATAACAAGTCCAAGACGGGGTTCAAATTCCTTCAGCTCATGGGTGTCGTAACATCGCTGACCCGAAAAGCAAGCCGTGAAAGTGGTTGGTGGGTTCGATGGCAGCATGCTAAAGTGCTCGCTTTGGAGGAACCAGCTGTTCGCGAGTGCATGTTAATGCAGATTAGCACAAACAGGTTAACGCTCGCTCAATTAAAAGCAAATTACCCAAAACAATCTGCTTCTCTAGTTCTAGTTAGTTTGCACTAAATATCTGTACCTGGTAACTGCATCGCCGCTGTAACTGAACCGGCTAACTGGCTGAAAAGCAACAGAGCTATGGCGCTTGGGAAAACAACACAACACAAATACAACACAATGTACTGACCCAACTTACTCCAAGCCACAAAAACGCAATTTACTCCAACAAATACAGCCTACTGTGTGTCTTTGTGTGTAAATGAAACAAAGCTGACAGTAACAAACACCTTTTTGCCAGCTTGGTGGCAACTGAAACAAGTTTTAAATACAATAAATCAGCTTTTAAGTTGATGTAATGCCTTTGCATAAGCAAACAGTGGCTTATTAGCTCAACTGTAATTACAGAAAACACTGTCCTCCTTTTGGGGCTCTATTTTCACTAACTCCTGGTGTTTTTGGTTTTAGTTAAGGTTATGGTTAATGTTTGCCTGTTACAAGATCTCCAAAGTGGTTTGACACATTGAGATTCATCCTATGAGGATCCAGAATGTCCATACCAGTTCTTTTTAGGAATCCATCAAGCAGATGAGGAGATGTTTCACCTTAATGAAAACTAAATGAAAACTCTGACCTGCTGGGAAAAGTCAGAGGGGCCTCAAAGTCCATCCTCTGTGGATCATGAATAGCTTTACCATGGTATCATGGTAATCCATCTACTGGAAGATCAAAGATCGAAGATCAAAATGATGGAGCCGCTGCTCAGCCCGAGCCTCAGCAGCAGGGGTCAGCTGCTGTTTAAAGTAAAGTTTGTAACAGTAACAGTAAAAACCAAGTCACTGCATGAACAGGTTTGACTGACTGCAGCAGCCCAGACAGGCAAACACGCTTACACACACTCACACCCACATCCATACACTCACAAACCGAGCTACGGTCTATCTTATTGTACCCAAAGCCCTTGAGACAGACTCACCCTGTAAAACACACACATATTCTGGATAGGATTGTGTTGTTGCAGCTTTCTGTTTGTTCATGTTACTCATGTTCGTCTTGGACTGGCCATGCTGAACAGAGGACCAGCTGTACTGAAATGCACCGCACTTCTCCGCTATCAGTTCATCAGCGCAGCCTAAAACTGGGTGGAAAATAAATATTGCACTTTCCGTTTGCTCGGAAGCTGAACTGTGCAGGAACAGGAGCGCAGTCAGCTGCTAGATGTCTTTTAAATTCTATAATTTCCTCAACTTAAGAGATAATATTTATTTAATTTTTAAGTTTTATTAGAATTTAAATTTGTTCAACATGACCACTAATAGGTGAGCCATGGAGTGAGGAGTCTGTGCAGAGGAGGAACCTCGGGCAGCGATGAATTGCAGGCTTGACCTTCCACTGCTGGGTCACCCGGCACACACTTCACCCGTGGTGCTTCACCCTTTGACATGTGACCCCGTGTCCTTAGGTGAAGTCACTCTGTATGACCATTGCCGCTCATCCTGCCTCCGCTTCAAGGCTCAACTGGGCCCTCTGCTGGATGAAATTAATCATTACACTATTCTGTGAGGGCATTCAATCCCCGTCAACGTCACTGGGATCAGTGGAGAAGAATGTCTGCTTTGATTTGGTTTGCCTCATCACACTAATTTTAGCTTCCTGTTACTGGCTCCATATTCACACCAGATCAGACTTTATGGTACTAAGGGCAAAAATTCTAGATGGACATACCCCAAACCTGTCTGATCTCCTTCAGACTTCACTAAATGAAGGCTGCTCCATCTTATTTATTGTTTTTATTTACTTCGTTCATGGTTCTGATTATGTTGTTTGTAACATAAGTATCTGGCTGCTCACAGCGGTGGCAGAGGGTCACCAGTGTCAGCTTCAGCGAAGGAAGTATTACAAAAGCTACTATTAATCGCCTGAAGACAAACCACAAAGTAATAATCATAGTTATACTGTCATGTGGGCTCCCAGGTTGATTTAAAAGAGCCTGAATATTCATTATAACAATAATGTTTTACAGAGAAAGCAGCAATACTGTGGTTCACAATATTCTCATATGAATCAGAACAGTCCAAGTGTTCACGAGTGATGTAGAATCCTGAGGTATATAATTCATAAAATGCAGCTATAGAGCCTTTTTTCATTTCTGCTGTCTGCCTGCAAAATAGAGAAAACCCAATAAAGGGCATGCACAAACAGTAGTTACAGGTTTTCCCTTTGTACACTCCTAAACTTATAGTGTACCCACACACACACAGATGCATGAGCAGAAGGCAGGTAGACACAGTTTCATGCTGTCTGAAAGCCAAACACATAACGCTGTACTGTCGTAACACATATACACACAACTGTCTACTAATTTTGTTAATTTTCAACTTAAGGTGGCGACGATGGCAAAACCTAAAGAAGGAGGAGCAGTTTCAGTCCCTATGCAGCCCTCAGAGGGGCCAACCATCACAGCTTTTACATCCAGACTGACAAACGTTGTTGTATTGTACACCTCTGTGGTCATTTTGCATCTCTTGTTAATTGTTTTCATGTTTATGTGGGATTGGTTTTGTTTTGTATGTGGTCATTTTGCATTTCATGTTGCATGACATTGCAACAAAAAGTGTTCAATTCAAACAGACGTTCAGGCCGTGGGGCTGCCATGCCCCCCCCCTTGAAATCATCCATGGTTCTATTCTATCTATATCTATTAAGTTATTGAGACTTACTAATGTTCTTGTGTGAGTCACATTGTAGCGATCCTCTAATAAGAGTCCTCTGCTCTACTGCTCTACTTTCATTGTTACTAGGGGAGACAAATGCCTGTGTGATCTACACCCTCCAGGGAATTCAGCCTCTCTCTTGCCTCTTCTTCTACTTGTTGACCAGGGTGCTTGAGCTTTGACTCATGAATCTCTGAAGAGATGAAGAGATCCATATTAATATTTCACTATGACTATTCACCTGAATAGCTACAGTGTAGTTTTTCTACAAACCTGTGAACTCTGCTGGAGGTTTCCAAAAGATGTTCTCCCTCATTTGATGTTGTGATGATGGTGGTGAGAGCGCTGTAAAACACATCAGTCCACAGTCTTACATATGTGTTCAACTGGGTTGAGATCTGGTGACTGTGAAGGCCACAGCATCTGATTCATTTCCATCCTCATCAAACCACTGAGTGGGCCCTCAGGTTCTGTGATGGAGACACTGTCCCTATGGAAGAGAGACTCCACCTATCAGGACAGAGGTGTTTCATCATGTGATAAAGGTGATGAGTCAGAACAACTTTGGGTTGATTTTCAGTGAAACTTCCCTTTAAGGGGACAGCTGGATCCAAACCATGGCAGCTAAATGCTCCTCACAGTATAACAGAGCCGGGGGACCCCCTCACTGTAGGGGTCAGGCATTCAGGTGTGTAACGTTCTCCTGGTGGACGTTACGCATGTGCTCGCCCACTTGTGGAGAGTAAGGTGAAGGACTTCTCACTGCACATCTGTGCAGACCAGTGCCTGGATGGAGTTTGCTCCTCTGACCTCTCAGATGTGCATCCGTCTTTGTAATGAGGAGTGAATGCACTGCAGCCCTGCTGTGATGTTCCTCTCTGTGGAACCTCTGATGGACTCTTGTTGCTGCGTGGACGTTCTCAGTCCCCTGATGAAGAAGCTGCTCCTGTCTTCTCCTGACATGTTGCACTAATGCACGAGCGTCCCAGTCACGTGTCTGACCCTGTTCACTGACTTAATGTCTCTCCTGTTGGTCTGAATGCAGGTGCAGGGAGTGGTAGTGTGACGATGGAGATGATGCTGCCTCAGCCCGGTCAGGCCAGTTATAAGAAGCCTGGTTCAGGAATCAGGAAATGGCGTTTTTCACATCAAGCATGCATCGCGTCTAGTTTCACAGACGACATGCATGCCATTGCTATTGTCTGTTGTTTTCCATCGATTTACATACCAGTACCACAGTCACTGGGCTGGCCACACCCTGCCGCCACTTTATGGCTCAAGTCGCATACGTGGCTGCCTATACATGTGTACAGAGGCGGCATTCTCATTATCTCTTTACTGCACACTAGAATAATGTAAGCTATAGTTATTATCACTCTCCAACTGTGTGATCACAGCCTTAGTATCTACATCCATACAAGGTCGATTTTCAGGTTTGGAACACTGTGAGTCTTTTATCCGACTCATTACACTGCCATGCTGTGAGGGTTATGACTTACAGCAGTATTGTCAGGTTATTTATGAATTTAATTTAATCAGATTAAAAATACACAGTTATAGACAGCACATGATTCAAACTTGGTCTCTCTAACTTCTCGTTTCAATGTGCCTCTGCAGGTTTCTGCATTGGACATTTGTGTTTCCCAATCGGTTTTGTCCCTCTATCCCCACAGGGCTTTATAGGGCCGGTTTAGCCGGTTATGTGGGATTTCAGCAGAACAGGAATATCAAGGGAGAACTTGCCCAGGCCTCAGTGTTTGTGTTCCTCAAGGGGACGACTGCTCCGACCGGTTTTCTGGGGTGGAGAGATGAGCGAGGGGAGGGTGTGGGGCGTTCTCCCTCACCTCTTTCTCTTCTTTTTCTCTTCATTATCACGCATTCTCTCCCTCCGTTTCTGTATCACTCAGTCCATCTCTGAAGCCCGGGCAGGCGAAAACGGTGGTCAGCAGCGAGCAGCTCAGCGGTATGAGGTGAGTTGCCATTGATTAAGTTCAGACTTGTTGCCTCAGGGCCAGAACAGATTGGCTGACAGGTGGGTAGAGCTGGTGCAGGTATGTGCGGCCTGGAGTTTTAGGGTCAGAACTCTTTCCTCGCACAATGTTATTATAAAATGTACTGAGACACGCACTTATAATACAGCTTGGAGTCTATATGAGTAAATATAGAGCTGCTTGGTGACAATAAGACTCGTGGAGGCCTTTATAATTAAGCAAACACAGTGTGCAATGGGACAGCTCACAAATCACTTTTACATATGCTCAGTGCCTTAATGAGGACACTGGAGACAAAGGATGCATTTTGTAGCTTGTGTGTGTATGTGTGTGTGTGTAGGTGTGTGTGTGTGTGTGTGTGTGTGTGTGTGTGTAAGGTGGAGCTCAGACCCAAGTGTAACAGACCGAAGGCTTTGATATTGAAATTACTTTGTAATTCCTTGTTATTAGTGCAGAAGCCACATTTTTCTGTGGCCGTCCCAGAAACACGCAGCTTACTGAGCGTCGCTTTCCACCGATGGTCACTCCAGTCATATTAATATTAATAATATTAAGCAGATGAGTTGCCAGCGAAGCCTCAGCAGTTCTCAGAGCAAAGCAGCGCAGACATTATCTTCCAATGACACTTTTTCCCCACTCTGGCTGTTCCACTGGTCATGGGCTGATATTGTGTGACAGCAGTGAGCGACTTCTGAAAACCAAAACTTCCTCTCACAAGTTAAGCCTGGTTTCGATCAAACAGCCAATGGGAGGTGTCTGAGAGGTGCACGTTGAAGCTGCAGCCATGTTGTTATCTCCACAGTCTGTATAGGTGTGTGGCATCCAGGGCTGCATATTTACACAGAATGTGGTAATGCCTCTGTCAATAGGGGGAGAAGTGTGATACAGCGGTGCTGGTACTACTAAAGTTAACCATGAATGTGCTGGAAATACAGTCAGACCACGCAGGACTAATGGTAATAGACAACTTAGTGTGTGAATAATGATCAGCAGACAGCAGAGCAGGCACGTAAAGGCAGACAGGTTTTTTCTTGCTCTGCTGAGGTGATCTGAACAGCCACTTGCCTGACGTATCCTGACATGTCGAGAGAGCCTGATCCACACTGATCAAAATGCAAACCAGCATTCGATGCATGTATTCCTGCACATGAACACTGACTGCGTGTGTGTGTGTGTGTGTGTGTGTGTGTGTGTGTGTGTGTGTGTGAAAGTGAGTGAAACAGAGAGCAGAAGTGGCACACATTAAGGATTTCAGTGTACATGTAAAAGCAAGTCACCTGTTTCCGTCGACATTACCAAGAAATGATCTTGTTATGTTACCTTGTGTGATCCAAAAACGCAGTTTGAAACTGTCACCGTCTATTGCTGCTATGTGTGGACGCACACACACGTGCAGAATCTAAGAGCTGCATTTCGTGGACTTGAAACGCACACTGCAAACGGAAGTCTCAGACCTGGCGGGGCCGGTCTAACGAGTTCCCATCATCCTTGATATAACAACAAAATTTGTTCACACATTCATGTAACAGGGGACAGTTTATGAAAGCAGCGCTGTACGTCCCAATGCAGAGCACAGTCCTCAGGCTGTAATGCCCCAGACCTTAATTACTGACTGATTTGTTGGGTTTCTACTCAATCAGTAGTTTCAAGTTTAAACATTTAGGGACGGTGCTGGATTTAGGGTGTGTAAATGTGAAAATCCAGTTTTAAAACATTCCACGCAATCTCCCTCTACTCACTGAAAATACAGAGATACATGCTGTGTCTTTCTTTCGTTGTGCAGTCTTACTGATGGTCAGTGGAGATCACCATAGCAATGGAGTGCTTTAACAGCCTTCTCCTTAAACTGCGAGAGGTCCACGAGCGAGAAGTGGAGGGTAAGTGGAAATTGAGAAAAGAGAGAGAGGAAGAGCAAAGCTGTGACACAGCTGTAATGTGAGGAGTGTGTCACTCTTAACCAGGTGTGTTGTGTTTTTGACTTCCAGGGTGGCAGGTGAAAATCCAAGAGCTGTCCAACAAGAAGGGCTGGTGAGTGGGTCCTTCACCCCACCGAGGTCACTAGATGATCATGTTTAGACAATGCTGACAAGATATTCAAGTTTAGCAATACTCAGACTGCAGTCCTTGTGGACTGGTCCTGCACCCGGCTCAGGTGTTCATGCATGTCACGTTTAACTTGTAATGAAGTTCGTGTTGTAACAAGTCAGCCACTCTTACACTGAATCACAAAATCTTTGTTTTGTTTTTCATTAGAACTGGGGGAAAAAAAACTGGCAAAGGAGTGGGATCTGAGTCAGTTTCAAATTCCGTGAAAGCAAATATAATACAAATCTAATGTTGGACAGTCTTTCTGTGGACGAACTATGAGTAAAGTAAAATTCAATCTGCTGAGGCTGCTGCCTCAATGTCATGCAATGTCATGCTTCAACATGATCAGACGCTGATATTAATATTAATAGGGTGTTTTCACACTTTTCAGTCCCGTTCAGTCCAAACAAAGATTACTGTGCTTATTATTTACACCCAAAGACCTCAGATCCTCCTGAGACAAACTGTGCTCAGACCTCCTCAGAGGTGGTCAGTTTGCTTCAAGTCCGTATTGAGATTTGCTCAACCTCTGCATTGCAACACAAAATGCCTCAGGTTGGTGCTGCCCTTACCTGTTGTGCTTTAGCCCTCTTGGCTTGCTGCACATACATTACACGCTGTTATGCTGGGACACTTGAAAATAAACCAGCATGGCAGCTGGTGACACCAGCAAAGCCAGTGGATGAGGAGCAGTTTGGGCTCCAGAAGGAACGCTAAGGTTCTCCGTCACTGTCATTCACACCTGCTGTGATCATCTGACATCAAAGGCCCACACCCTGAAGCCGAGCTGCAGAAAAACCACAGGGCAGACAGAGGACTGAGGCTCCATCAGAGCTGAAGTGGAAAAAAGAGAACTGAGTCATACTGAGTCACGTATGTTTAATGTGAAAGCAAAAAGTTTAAAACTTTATTGTTGCTCCAGGTGCTGGTCCATTTTAAGAGGACTCGGTTTTCTCAAAATTATCAATCCTTAACCAGTTTATCAGTAAATTCACCAATCAATGGTGTCCCTGTAAGAGTTGGAAATGCTTCATCAGCCGTTTCTGTAACAAGAAATACTTCAGTGGGTCCTTTTGCGCCAGATCCCTGACCACTTCATTTAACACAGGCTGAACATGTTCTGATGCTGGTGCGCCCAAGAGTCTGAGAGAAAGTGCCAAAACTGAGACCTTCGATCTGGCTCATTGTCACCTGGGTCTAATTTGAATGTAGCTTATCAATGTTTATGTGATGTCAGTTTCCATCATTACGCACGTGTACTTGTTCAGGCATGCCTCAACTGCTTTGACTAAAAGGGAACAGAATACATGTGATTCTTTAGCAACGCCGCCTGCTCCTGGGAGATAAACGCTCCTCAGAAGACATATTATTCTTTATCTCACTGATCCTAGAAAGACCGATACACAATCTGATTGAGCTTGACAGTGGACAGATTCCTGTTTTGTGTGTCATTGTGCGTGCGCATGTGTGTCTGTGTGCATGTAAACAGTGACACAAAGCGAATGGAGGAGTTGTTCAGCAAAAACCAGCAGATGAAGGAACAACAGAGGTTACTCACCGAGAACATCAGGACACTGGAGAACAGGTACCGGTGTTACGTTTTTACTCTTGGATTGCAGCTTGTGTGTGTGTGTGTGTGTGTGTGTGTGTGTGTGTGTGAGTGTGAGTGTGAGTGTGGGGACATAACACACTAATGTCTGGCGTGCTGAAAAGGATCATTTTGGGTTGCATTGTTGATGAAAATGAGAATTCATTACGATGTGGGACATAACAATCATCTAATGATTGGTCAATAAAGAAATGAGTGAGAAACAAATGAGGAGAGACTAGTCACACTGCAACACTGGGAAAAGGTCAGATAAATACTCAAATGAAGTGGGATAGAAACACAAGTAGAGAGGAGTCATCGAGTCAGCAAACACAGCAATATCCATTCAGAGTTTGCTGACTTTTAGCTGTAAGCTACTGGTCATACTGGAAACAAGTACAGCTGCGGCAGTAAAATCCCTGGAGTGCGCGGACATAAGCAATGGTGTGATTTATTTCATCTTTAAAAGGTTAAAAAAGGTGTTACTTCTTCTTTCAGTTGCAGTTGCGTGGCCTCACATCCCAGCGGTATCACGTCATGGTGGAAACGTGCTTTTTAAACACATTTTCTTTGCCTTTTGTTTTGTGAACTTGTAGGATTTGCTTTCAGCTATGAGAAGCAGCGCTCGTGAGAGCTGGGTGAGGCTTTCTCAGCAGCTCAGATGACATGACGAATCTTACGCTGCACTGAGGATTGTTGGTCAGATTAGCCAGGAAAACAGACTGGCTTGTGTATTGCTAAATGTGACTAAATGCTGTAGGACATCCTGGTATTCTTGGAAAACTGCATTTGTCAAAATATGTATTAGAAGTCTTTTACTGGCTTACTAAATATGATGGGAACATGGCTATTGGAACGCAGTCGTTGGCACTCAGTGATTCTGCAAACATCATCCTCTGATTAATATATACATGTGAAGTCACTACAGCACAGTAGCTCGGTGGTTAGCACTTTGCGCCACAGCAAGAAGGTTCGATTTCCTTTCTGTGTTGAGTTTGCATGTTCTCTCAGGGGGTTCACTCTGGCCACTCTCCCACCACCCAAAAACATGCATGATAGGTGAACTGGGAACTCTACTGAATGTGAGTGTGAATGAGTTTGTTTGTCTACATGTGTCAGCCCTGCAATTGACGACCTATCCTGGGTGTACCCCGCCTTGCATCCAGTGACTGCTGGGATAGGCTCCAGCACCCCAGCAACTATGAAAAGAATAATCAGTTACATAAAATGGATGAATGAAACAGCTTGTATAAGGCTAAAATCAATCACACAGCAGTATCTATTTAGAGGGAACTCATCAATAATGCATTTCATTACCTATGAACCCCACTTTTCATTTTTAAGATGAAACCAGCATGCTGTTCCCTCACGTGCTCTGCCCTCAGTGGATTAAAAAAAAGTGTGTTCAACATGGCACGGTGGCCCGTTTAGCTCCTGATCATTAAGCAGCGTGAAGTGTATTCGGATCCATTGAGGTGTGTTTCTGATGTCTGTTGGCTTGTCCAGGCTCAGGGCGGGGCTGTGTGACAGATGCACAGTAACTCAGGAAGTAGCCAAGAGAAAACAGCAGGAGTTTGAAGCCTCGCAGATGCAGAGCCTGCAGCACATCTCTCTACTGGGTATTCTGTTTATGTCTGTCTACTCCATCTGTTTGCCATAATTTACTGTTTATTATGTCACATTTATTCTAGGCCTTGCGTTTCTACTAAAACACTGCCTTTTAATTCATTTCCTATCTTTTCTTTGTCTTTTTGAACTTTGGATTTGATTTCCCATGTTTCTCTTTATATATTTATAAAATAGACATTTTAACAGCTTTATTGTTGCGTGCTCTGGTCCTGATTTGTGGTCTTGTCACAGCGGGAGAAATGAGCAACCTGAAAAAGGAAAACAAGAGACTGAGAGAAGAGGTCAGGAATTTAAGAGCAGCACTTGAGTGAGTACATCGTGTTGAACGCTAAACTTTTGGGGTCACCGTCGATCTAGACGAGGCAACAAACAACTTCCTGTCTGTTATATTCACCGTGGATCTCACTGTAAAGCTGTCTGTGACTTCTCACACAGCAACTGTGTGTCTCTATGTAGCAGAGGTCACAGCGACCACTCCTCCAACAGCAGCAGCACCACTACCGCAGAAGCCAAACCAAACGGCTCCCCTGAGCTGTCGCCCCCCTCTGGACCTGTGGCCCTCGTCGCTACGGCAACCAGCAGGGCCAGCAAGCAGCCAGCAGATGGTGATGTTGCAGTGAAAACTGAGGCAGAGCAGAGACGTGAAGGTGAGGATGGAGAGGAACCGGGAGGAGAATGGTGTTTTGACAGTTTGCTGATTATCACGTTCTCCTCTCATTCTCACATTAACCCATGTTTCCTGCTTCTGATCCAACAGACGGTGAACACAGGCAGTGGAGAGGGATGAACAGAAGCCACTTTGTAAGTTTCTAAGACAAGCATTTCACATTCAACAATAGAGTTTTGGGATCTTCTCCAGTGCATGAGTGTGTCGAACAAATACTGTGACATTTTAGGGAAAACTCTTATTGGTTCTCTTGCTGAGTTGCATAAGATCTACACCTACATCTACACATATCTGTCCATCAAACGTGCTGTGGCAAAGACTCATGTTATTGATCTCTTCATAAAGAGTGGACACTGGGACAACTAAAGTTCCCGTGGGCAGAGCCAGGCTAGCTGCTTCCTTCTAGATGTAGCTTTGGATTTAGCAGACACAAATGAGGGTGGTACCAATCTTCTCATCTCGGAAACTCTTGGAAATTACTTTTTTTCAAAATGTCAAACTATTATTCAGCTTATGTGATAATGGATAACCACGGATAACCAAGTACGGTAACTTCATTAGCCCGCTGCCCCGCTGTCCTCTCTCACAGGAGTCATACAGGCCTCTCGTGACCCTTGCATCATCACCGTCATCCTGGAAGACAGAACAAAGTGTATCCCATATTGGAGAGAGAAGGTGAGACAGGGGGACATGTGGAATAGCAAAACAGGCTTTTGAGACTCATTATGGGAGTCTGAAGTAAATAAGGCATGTGGCATCATAACTGACTAGACCCAATTTCTCATAACTTAGAGCTCAGAGTGTTGAAGCACTGGACCAGCAATCATCCATCCCTCCTCAAGCCCTCCTTCTAAAGACCTCTTCTTCATCAGCCAGTGGAGAGGTGAACCCCAGCAGACATGTACTCCACGCCCCAGTCCCATGCCGTCCTCAACCAATCAAGAGCAGTCCCGTTACCCTGCCGTGGCCCTTGTCTGAATCACCCGACTGGCTCTCCGCAGCTGCTCAAGGGACCAGCCTGGTGGTGCAAACGTCTCCCAAATCAAACCTGCCTCACTTTCCCAACCTGATGTCAAGTGGCCAACATGGCAGCGCTCGGAGGCAGGGTTTTGGGTCCCTCTGGCATAAACAGGGTACCACCAAGCCCAACACCATGGAGCCAACTGTGTTGTTCAGGTTGAGGAATCTGTCAGAGCATGTGGAGAGTCAAATTAAGCCTCAGGAGAAAAAGGAAATACCGCCATCCAAGGCTGAGAGGGTCTCTGGAGACGGGCTGAGAGAGGTGTACGAGGGGCCTCTGGATCTGTCCGATCAAGGAAAGTCCAAATCCAGCCAATCACCGAGAGATTATTCGCCCATAGCCCTACAAGGTGTAGAGAGAGTACAGAACAGCCCTGACAAGGATGTGAAGACAAACCCATCCACACAAGGACCAGTGTCATCGCCTCATCATGCAACCCCTCCCTCATCCTCCTCTACACCGCCAGTCAAACAACAAGAGGAGGAGCCGAGCAGTGACCACAAGCAAAAGGTAATTTTAGGCCTTTTAGGAGGAAAATGAAATTCAAAGGCATGGGGACTGATGGTAAAGAGGGAACAATTCATGACGTGATGGTCTTGTCACAGCAGGTAATCAAAGAGCCGGAGCAGAAAGAGGAGGTGAACGGAAAGACAGACCAGGGAAACGGGAAGAAGGTGCCGGTCCTCACTATATCCTTACGTCCAGGTAAGGAGGATTGAACTCGTGCTTATGTTAAAGTCCATATATTTCCTGTGCAACGATGAATAATATGTTTATATTTCTGTTACAGTAGTAGTGCTGGAGACTCTGAATTCTGCTCTACAGAGGCAGGAATCCTTATCATCTAATGGCAAGGTAAGGTCATCCAGGCTAACAAAGCAGACACAGCTAGACTCTTATAATTTCCACATTTTGTTATTATTGAATTATATTATTTGATGTAAAAATGTCTTTCAATTGTGATCTCTTGTACCTCCCATGCTTCGCCGCAGTCATCGTCACCAGCAGTTGAGAAAGGGAACAGCACAGACGAGCAAGAGGAGGAGGAGAGTGTGTCAGGACAAGAGAGCAGCCAGGGCTGTAAGAGGAAGAGGGCGTCTGTGGAGACAGAGACCGACAGAGACTCGGATGCAGACAGTACGCATCAGTTCGTGTTTCTAACCCTTGTGTGTCTTACATCCGTTCTATCTTCTTCTGGGGTGTCATCCGATTATTTCCGCACACATTCAATTAACTTCTCACTGCATGGACATAATTGTGATAGGAATTGTGATTTAGGAAATCCATTTTAGCTTTCAGCAGTTAGCTAGCAGTTTGTTTGGCTAAGCTTTGCATAAACGCTAAAAACAGTTCAGACACAGGCTCCACCTGAAGGTAACCAAGTCCAACTACCAGCCCCTTTAACACGCACTAATTAACTAATCTTCTTTGTTCAGTCCATATACGGATTCATGCGGGGAAAAAAAATAAGTTTGGGTCTTACAGGGGTAGGTATGAGCTGGGCCTGCAGGTAGCCATGTTTTGTTACCTTTAAGCAGAACCAGGCTAGGCGTTTCCTGCTATTTCCAGTTTTTCTGCCATGCTACGCTAACTTGCTGTGATTCCTTAAATCTTAAATCAATCCTTCTTGGTACTTTATAGAAGAGCATTAGTGACTGAAAACCATGTATGGATGCCTCACATCAGCAAATGTCTGTCCTTCTGTCTTATTAAACCCAAATGTGATGGATAGCTAAGGTTTGGTATTGTGAATGCACAGTATGCTAATCCTCACACAACAGGTTATGAACATGGGAATCTTTCTAATCTCCGTGACCTGAAAGTGACATTTCTATGTAGCGTACAAATATGGGAGTGGTGTGGATCTTCTCATCTAAATCTGATCAGAAAAGCAAAGCAGTTTCACAAAATCAGAATTTTGTTTTAGCTGCTTTTAAATGACGCTCTGCTGGGCTAAGATGAGAACTCCACTCAAGTGATGTGCTCTAGTATTACATTGCAGACATCATGAAAACCCAACTTTACCTGAGCACCTCATGCTGCTTCTTCTCTTTCCTCACAGGCATCCAGCAGGAGAGGAAGGTCAAGATCACAGTGATAAGTGAGGAGAACAGTCCTACCTAAGAGCACGTCACATGGTGATGATCTCCCTTAAGCCGTTAATCTGATTGTTTTGGCCACTTGGTGGCAGTGCGGCAAACTGTAAGCACAACACTGGCATATCAACACCTCACTCAGTTGATACGGATTGCAAACAGTGACGTATTTACACATCCAGCCAACACGGAGCAGTGTTGATATGGTGTTGTGTCTCCGGTCACCTGAGGAGTGCAAGTCAAATATTCCCTCCCCTTTGCTTTATTTTGCTCTCCACCTACACCTGAGGCAAATATCTCATTCTGACTGCCCGCTGTCTGGTGCCGTGGCTGAATATTAAAATGATATGAGTGATTGCCTGCAGAGTTGCAGTAGTAATACAAACTCAGTGATGAGCTGAGGGGAGCTGCAGAGTCAGGTGGTAGTCATCTGTGCATTTATCCTTTCTAACACAACTACTCACTGTTTAGAGCGGTGTTCATTAACCATGTAAACTACTTCCTGGATTAAATAAGAAAGAAGATGTAAACACAAAAATATAAGGTGCACTGATAAGAGGGCTTTCCTGCCTCTGGCCTGGAGCTCTGCTCACAGCTCCAGCTTCCTCTTTTGAGCCTGAGCAGGACCAAGCTGGTATAAAACATGAGGGATGCCTAATTTGATTATACCTGTAAACAAAATTATATGTGGTCAGATAAGTATGAGGATTTACAGTTTGTTTGTTTATTGTTTTATTTTTCCATCAGCTTCCTTCATCTGCCACTGAAAAACAGAACGCAGCGATCCTTGGTCTGTTACCAAGTGCGTAGGTTTTAGGGTCTAATGGCAGAGATGGAGTAAAATACCCAGAATCCTGTTTTCATTTGTGCAGAATCACTTGAAAATAAGATTGTTGCGTTTTTGTAATTATAGAATGAGCCCATTATACCTGCTCCACACCATGTTGAAACTTAAGTGTGTCTCTAGAGAGCCATCATGGGCTCTTGAGTGGGGGCGTTGAGTGGAAAGGTGGTCGCATTCTACAGCCCCACCACCAGTTGTCACTAAACCCAATGTGCCGCACCTTCAAGCTGATCTCATGTTAAGACAGACACCGCTTTACTTCTCCAGTGTTACTGATACAGCGGAGCAGTTTTACCATGGCACGGAGGCCAAGACCACACAATGCAGTGGTCAGCAGAGACCAAAGATGGTACCGTTAGCTTACCATAATCCACTACCATGTCAAAATGAATGTTGTAACTTAATTAATTAATTAATGGAACTGAGAGGTACTTTCAGAGACATATATGTTATTTTTGGTTTGTTAGATTTGAACTTGAAATCTGTAGTTCAGCTCTTCACTGAGGAGGGCTGTTTGCTATATTTAGTTTCGGTATTTTGAAACAGGGCACTTACATGTCGGAGCACATGATGTTTTACCCTATACTGCTCTATACACTCCAACATTAAACAACGCTTCATGTCGTTTAAACATTATATTCACTTGCTGTTTGAGATCGATAGACAGTGATATCACACTCAAGCTACAGTTTCACACATTTTGCAACACATGCCAGTCCAGAGTGACATGGCAGAGCAACGGACAGTCGACAGAAAGTGACATGGTCAGATCTAGATGGTAATGCATCTTAGCTGCTGATTGATTAAAACTGATAACCTCAGCAAAACCTTCACTGGTGTCGTCCCTTTGCAGGAAACAGCGCC
Source organism: Datnioides undecimradiatus (assembly GCA_008933995.1). Lineage (NCBI taxonomy): Eukaryota > Metazoa > Chordata > Actinopteri > Lobotiformes > Datnioididae > Datnioides > Datnioides undecimradiatus. The sequence goes on along the minus strand of WARS01003150.1, from coordinate 185,358 downwards.
ATCATCACCGTTACCCCTCTCTAAAGCACCAGTAATTAACTTTTGACCATTCCTGATTAAAAGTCACTCAACATATCAACTTAAGCAATCTCTTCCAGCCACTACTAATGTTTGATGTAACATGCAGTATTTACTGCATCATCTTTTCACTTCTCTGGTAGTCATTGCTATTTTTGCTGCAGACACAGACACACACACACACACACACACACACACATCTTTAGTGACCCAACAAAGACAGAAAAGAGAGGAACAGGCCCTCCTTCCTCTTTCTCGTTTTCAGTGCATATGCACATATTTTGCAAATATTGACTTTCCACTCACAGCTGTGACGGCTTGCGGCGAGGCTGCGCGGCTGCAGGCAACTCAAAAGTCAGAGTCAGTTGCAAAACCTATACTATGATGATGTAGCACTGTAAAGTCAATGTGTCAATGTGGTGTAAATATATTAATTGTATTTTTTTTATTGTAGCCGCCCCAATCAGCAGGCAGAATCAGCAGAATGTGATTGTTCTTTTCTGTTTTTTTAAAAGCATGCACTTTTCAGTCTGTGTGTAAAACCCTCTGCAGTTCCAATGCTCTCATATTGATTGCTGCTGTTTCCATCATGTCTCTCTAATGCCATTAGAATCCATTAAGTACAGTACTTGGTCAATGATCAGTGGACAAAATAGCCTTTTCCTGCCATTCACCTCTCTCTCTTAATTAGAATGTGATAGACCGTGCCACTGTAAGTGTGTTACTGTGCGTTGACTCTTACAGTGGGCTGGTGTAACGAACTAAATGCTGTGTTGTTGCATGGTCTTAACACGTCTTTTGTTTTTTAAAGTCATATAACACATACTCTGTCTGAATGCACGAATGCTGATGCTGAAATAAATTTCCTTTTTGAACACATGGGGGTGAGTGATCCTCAGAGAATAATGCTGAGCATTCTGGGAAATACAAGAACGACATTTTGTGCATGACTTTATGCAAAACAAATGTGGTCTGATGATCAGATAGGAAACAAACTATCAAAGGTTTCTCATGTAATAATGTGGTGTGATACAACTTTAATGTAACAGGAAGTCAGCTTCATATTCAGTAGCATGTAAACCATTTACATTTACCAGGAAGGATGTTTAGGACTTTCACTGTCGAAATACATCTCCACCTACATGAAGCGACAGATGGAGACTTAAATTTGCAGTCTGGCATGAGTTGACTGTTTCTTTTTCCTTTTTCAACCGAGTTCTTTTTAACAGTTTGGACTAAGCGTAAAGATTCACCCCAAATTCACAACGACATCCAAGTACAGACTGGTAAGTTCCGGCTTAATGACACCAAGTCCTAAATCTTGTGTTCCCCTTCACCAAACTTTCAGTTTCTAATAATAAGTTTTGTTTGTTGTGTTTTTTTCCTCATCCCAAACAGAACTAGAAACATTTCAGAGTCCCTCTCCCGTCGCACTGTAGCACTTCTGTGTATGCCTCACAAGTTATCTTTTTTGCTGACCACAGCAGAATCTTCATCTAAAGATCTGAATGTGATCATCTCTGTTGGGTTGAGCAATGTGACTGGTTACTGTTCTACTGATTCAAAGTGGTGCGGTACGTTAATTATGAAGAAAATGAAAATGGTTTGCTCTAAGTCTGACTGCAGTCACTAGGCACTGATGTTTCGGTGGGTTGTCTGGTCCGAACAGGCACAAGGGTGCATAATGTGTTAACCACATTTTTGAAATGCGGCGCCTGGTCTCATATGCTGTAGCCTTACCAGTAGGCATAGTTTGCTTTTTGTGCGTCATCCAACACCAACTGCCAGCCAGTTTCTTCTTCTATGCAGGCTATGTGGTTGCATAGGGTGCCCGAAACCACCAATAGGCCCCCCAAGCTGATCTTCCAGCCATTAGCCATTTTATCTTCTTATCTGGTTTTGTTTAAAAAGAAATTAAAACATATGTGTATGTAGCAAAACTGGCCCAGACACCTTTTAAATGGACTGAAATGAAACTTTGAACTTCTGACTTTCATTTCCACTCATGAGGAACTGCAGGCTAACTTTTCATCAGGCACTATGCTCAAACCAAAAAGCTAAATCTGCTAATCACAATGGTGGATATGCTCACCTCGCTTACTACATTACACCATAACTCAGAATGTTAGCTTTCTCACTGTGACCATGCGCTAGCACGCTGAGGTTAGCATTTAGCTACGAGCGCTGGTGTGTGTCACAGAGCAGCTAGCGCGGCTGCAGACACCGAGACCAGAGTTAAAGGTAGGGTTTGGCAAGAAGATCAAGTCATTCAGAGTCAAGTGGCTAAAGTGTTTTATGACACTCGAGTCTAAGTCAACTAAGAAACTGACCAAGTTTCTGCATGAAGTAACACTGTATACTTCAAAACACATGGGAAAAATGAATTCACAGGGGAAATATAAGATTAAAGAAGGAAACTATGAAATAATCTCTAATTATGTAAATTAATATCAAAATGTAGTCAACAACTGCCCAGACTGCATCAGTGTCCTTTCTGTTGAGGTTGACTGGGCCCAGGAAGTAATTAGTCTCCATCACCCTCACTCCTGTATTAATCCACCGGCTGCTTCCCCCTCCATGTAGTTTATCCCTTAGTCTGCAGCTCCGTCACATACATACATGCACAACACGCATGCAAACACATGCACATTTGTTCATTGTTGTTCACTGTGATATCCACCACTACATGCCCACCCATGAAAGAACTCACCAGTGTTTGATCAATTTGATATTTTTGTCATAAAGCATAAATACAGCATCACAGGCTGAGCAGGTCAGAGAGCGTGTGCATACACACTAAAACACAGCAGCCAGTGCATGTGTCTGCGCTGTGGCAGCCGCGTGTGCTGCAGGCTGTGGATCTTTAAATGAGAAACTCATTTCTCCATGAAGTTTGAGTATGAGATCCTCAAACTGAGGCCTGCATGTCAGAGCGAAGGGCACACTGTGCCTGCAGACAACACCGGACAACATGGTGTGAACAGCTGCTGAACACCAATTCTGTCTCTTCATCCCACCTCGCTGGGATTTTTCATTTTGTATTATCCTTAACCAATTTTTAAACTACTCCATTCCACCTTTCTGTTTTTTTAGATCTCATTCATTTCATTCTTATCCTCATCACCCCACACACACGCCCTCCCCCTCCCCTCCTCTCCCCATCACTGCAGCCTGGGTTTCAGAGGGAACTTAGTTTCTAATCCCCACTGTTGATTAAGGATTATAGATGAAGAGCCGGGAGCTTTCTCCGCTCTGTTATTGTCGAGCTGCTGTTGTTGCCCTGGGGCTGAACCGCCCACGCCTCCCCTCAGCTGCCTCCCTACCTCCACCCAGAGGATGCACTGAGCATGATAGCTGTCAAACTATCATTTGAATACATGTTGGAGCTGTGCTGCACACCATGCAAATACATTCCTCACAACTGTCCATCCATCCCATCTGTCAGTCCATTTATCCATTCTTCCCCCTATTCATCCAATCCTCCATCTGACATGACACCAGAGACATAAACTGGGCTTCCTCATGACAGTTTTTTGTATTTTAGGCCGAAATGTTTAGAATTATAAAAGAATGATCCAGTGCAATCAAGATGTTTAGACATAAAAGCGAAAAGCGGGTTGGCTCTGACCTCTACCCAGTGATATGCTAAACGATTAATAGATAATAAAACAAATAGTGTCACAATGAGACTTATGAGACCTTTCTTCTTCTTTTTTTTTACCCTGCGTTCTGACGCAGCTGATAGCCGTATCGTTGAGCCAGTGAAACCATCTGCGTGCGCTTGTTCCTCTTTTCACACTCGGCTCACTCGGATGCGCACAGCTCAAACTTCCTCGTACGAGTCCAGTGCGCTGCGCTCCGACGCCCCGTCCGCATCTTCCTCCCAGGCCAAGGAGAAAAGCGAGTGCAAAGGGATGGGAGCTACATGAAAGGAACGAGGAATGCTCTTTACACGGTCACCTGAAGCTAGAAGACCACAAACAACCGCAGAGCTAATAGTCCGAGTGATTGGTTGAAGCGCGGTAAGTGTCCTCTTGATCTGTGTGTGCCGGCGCGCAAAGGGGGTATAGCCAAACGCTCTGAGAGATGACAATGATTAAAATGATGACAGGCTATGAAGTGAATGTCTCTGCTGGATTAAGACAGGAGCTATAAACTCGGACCTTTGAGGTGGACACACAGTTTCACAGCAAAGATGCTTCAGTTCAAAAAGGGGAACTTCTAGGTGTTAAGTTGAAACCACCACCGCCTACAGCAGCCTTTGTGTCAAAGCTGTGCGCGAGAAGCCCGATATTTAAGAAACCTGTTGGTGCGTGAAAGGGCTAAAGTGATCCAGAGCAGCATTTTGCAACTATGTCTTATCTGAGGGGGGGGGGGGTCGAGTATAATGCTTCCCTAACTAAATATTAGCTTTGCCCAAGTGTGTGTGTGTGTGTGTGTGTGTGTGTGTGTGAGAGAGAGAGAGAGAGAGAGAGAGAGAGAGAGAGAGAGTTATTTTTAGACTGACCATGTCGAGCAAACCAGAAAGTAGACTAGTTTCTGTTCTGCTCTGTGTGCTTGCTGTAAATGCAAATTGCTCATTTCAGAAGCCTTTATGTAAGAGACTGCCCACACGAGTGATCCGACACACTATATGTGGGCTTAGGGGTGTCTGAAGACGTGTTTGTAACATGCGTGACATTGCATGCGTCCACCGGAATTGCTTCAAACACAGGGAAACCAAGAATCTCTGTCTCTGTGCTGTGTGCGCTGCAGAAATGCCGGTGTTGCGTAACACCGATGGTCACCGTCAAATTTCCCATAAGATCTCTGTGCTGCATCCGGACCCCGTCCGCCTGTCTCCTCCCCAAATGTTGTAAGGACAAAGTAAAAGTTTACTGCAACGCAAACTTTTCAAATGACACTCAGTCATGGTCGATTGCTTTGACGGCAGAGGCCGGATTTGAATTTTGACAGGCAACTTCCCCCATGAAAAACACAACTCCATAAGAATAATTTAGTTTATGACCCCATAAAAAATGATATTAACCAAATACGAGCACATTTTAAGTGTGTGTATTCCCTGCCTTAGGCTGCAGTCAAGGATTCATTCCATGTCTGCTAATGAATCTCTTCTGCTTCTTGAAATTGTGGTGCGTCTTGTTTGACGATTGCAATAAATGATTAATCGGTTATCAGCATAGCTACTGATTAGTTTTCAGTGGAGCAGTTACTTTTTCAGTTTAGCTCTTCCCTGATCAGTGACATGCAGACTGCACACATCCTACATGATGTTTGACTACAACATGCAACTCCGTGTATGACATTCCTCTGTGTATCTACGCCAAACTATACATAGAGAGTAAACATATATTGACATGCTGCATAAAGTGTATGAAGTGGTTTATGATTACAGTGGAAAATTCAAATCCAAATTTAAAACTGCACAAACACACATAAAATGTAGATTGTTGATGTAGATTGTATGAGATATCGGCCGCCGTTCTCACATCTGCGCTATCGGCCGAGTCACTTGGAAGATGCTGATAGTGGCAACGGCAAACATGCCGATGCACGTAGATGCACAAGTGATGCAGGAGCTCAGAGCGAGGACACCTGAGCATTGATAAGTAACTTCGTAACCATGTAACTAACAAGCAGGGCCGTGAGCCTCTCCATCTTTTCTGTCTGATGTCCTGCTGGTTGCATGGCAGGCTGGCAGGTGATGTTGTTATGGCCCGAGGCGGTCCCAAACAGGTACACGCGGTCTGGCAGCCATTCACAGCCCACAGAAGTTACATCTGAGGAAGAAACTCGTAGCCTCATAGCAGAACACTCATGAATTATTCCTGTCAAGCATCCCAGAAGACATGGGATGCTTCACGTACAAAGCCACAGTCACTGTCGAGTCCCAGCTCAGCTCAGGGAACGCCTTTGGTGGAGATGTTGGGCTGGTAATCCTGGGTTTGCATTAACTTATCTGATCTGATCTGTTGTAATCATTTAAATGATTTCATGTTTATATCTTGGACAACAGTGGGATGCAGGGTGGACGCAGCGTGCAGCCCGAATAAGTGGAATTAAGTTCACAAGCGAGCGAGTTCTTCACGACGAAGACCGTGCTCTTGTTGTGTTGCGGCCTTCAAATAACACTTGCTATCGACACATCCTGAAAGCCTGTGCTGCCTGTGCTGTGGCTGCACGTCTCATGGTCTTGTAGATTTATGACCGCACGGCCTGACGTCCGCAGTGGCACTCATTTGCATGCTATGATATCAACTGGGCCTTTATACAAACTGTAACCAGAGAGTTACAGCCTGGGGAGACGCCATGTTGAGTAATTTGTCTGTTGACTGTGTGATGTCGTCACTTTAATCAACAGTAGAGACTGGGGCTGAAAAGAGACACTGCTGTTCTATTCTATTCTATTCTATTCTTAAATTCACTGTGATGCGTTTGATGCTTTTGGCTGTCTAGACCTCATGTTTTGTGTCAGACATTACCTCAGCCCTCGAGTAGCACAGAGTTTATTTTTAAGCGTCGCTCTTCTCACTTTGAAAAAGCAGAAAAAAACAAGTTTTCCTTTTGCAAATGAAACGTTGAATTCATAAGCAACAAAACTCGCGTTGCTCAGTTCAACGCATTTTGGATTTCTGCAGCCACAGCCTTGGTCTGTGGTCACAACTAACTTTGATAAGACGTGTTTGATCACTTTTGATGCCGATCGATAAACAAGGCAGCGTCTTTAAAGCACTGGTTGGTCACTGCTGGCCTAATCCTCAACTGGGCCTCAGAAACAGGAAGCTGCTGCCCCTCCTGTGCCCAAAGTGCCAAACTATTCTTTAACACTTTAGGGTTGTTTTGTCCCGAACACAGAAGCCAATACAAGAAATACAAATTCATGCTCACAAAAGAAATTCTTCGTAAGCTTCTCAGACTTCTCAGCAAGTCTTTCATCATTTTTCCGACTGTACATTTGTCAGAGCTGATGTTATAGATTTGGGATTTCCACCATTAGACATGATTTCAACATTTATTGTGAAACTAAAACCAGCTCGTGTGGAGCAAGAGGCAAGAGATGAGGTGAAAGCAGATGAAATGTATTGATTTTGATTGACTTTTAGTATAAGTCAAATAATGCATTCTCACTTTAAAGCACTCTGGTCAACATTGGTTGTTTTTTAATGTGCTCTATAAATGAGGGCTTGACCTGACCAGTCTATTTTTAAAGATAATGCGACCTGGACAGACACAAGAACTGAAACTGTTGGCGTAGTCAAAGAACCAGAACTTTCTCACAGAAATCTCTTTCATATCCCCAACAAAGCGGGACAAACACTGAATCTTTATGTCTATTCCCATAGGAGAGCCGTGGGTGTGAGAAGCAGTCAGCGATCCTGAGGGGTAGGTGTTGCTCTCAGGTCCGTCTGAGCCTCTGGATGTGAGGGAGCAGCTGACAGCTCAGCCAGCTCATCGTCTGCTGGCTCTAGCATCATGTCGTGTCATGTGTAGCTTACACACATAAGAACTACATAAATCTGCAAATCGTCAGCCTGGAAACGCATATAACTATTTTCCAAAATGTCTAACTTTTCATTTGATATTTGGTTATGTGTAATGTCAATGACACGGAAGTTGAGTCAGTGGGATTTCCACCCTTGAGCATGTAAGGTCTCATAATCAGGTAAAGCCTGATGTCTAATCAAAGTTACATAAAGATATTCTGAGATGGCATAAGTGTCATATAGTGAATTTTCCCCTCCGAGCCAATACAGTGGATGAGTTTATACATCTGGCCTTTATGATTACAGTGGCCCAAATCAATAGAAGACTTCTGATGTCAGTATTCGGGACTTTTAAAAGTCAAATAATGATATAATGGACCATTTTTTTCTTATTTTACATAAACTTATAGCCTGAGCAGACTTTTATGTAATCCCTCAGATTTGCTTGAATGCTTGAAGTCCTTTTAAGTAGAATTTGTACATTTCTGACGTTGGTTCCTTCCTCTTAAATGGCCTAAAAACAGCAACGTCCCGCTTCCCTCTCCATCCTAAATCAAACTTTATTACTCTGGAATGAGTGCTCTGAAAGCGGCACGTCTGGTTTTCATCAAAATAATTCATATTTAGAGCGATACTATGATTTCACATGCAGACAACAAGTTACAATAATTGTTCAGTTACAAGATTTTCAAATGATTCATGGACACTGTGGGTTTCATAAAACCTCTGTGGCTTCCAGTCGAACACATTTAGATTTTTCTGTGCATGCTAAATGAAAATGTGGGCAACCTTTGACATGTGATGTAGCTGCTTTACACACAGACGGGTATGAATCAATGGTAGCTGCATTTGCATAGTGAAACTAGGGCAACGTGTTACCTTCAGCCCCATGCAGATCACCACTATTAATATCATAACAGGGATTCACACCAGTTCATTTCTTGGAAGACCTTCAGCAAATAGTTTTGAAAGAGGCCCTTTGATTAAAGAGGAACAAAGTTTGGAAAGGAGTGGGGAAAAGGGAAGCAAATATATTAACAGCATTTATTTTCATCTCAAGAACACAAAAAGAATTTCCTGTGGCTACATGTTCAAATGAAACATTTTCCACTGCTTGCCACCGCGGGTGACACCATGGCAGTACGGTAGTGACGATAGTGGCAGATGATGCTCGCCGAGACAGAGTGTGTCTCCTGGGGGCATCAGGGTTTTCTTCTGTGGTGGTTTTGGTGACGTTGAAATAAACCAGCAGATTTGTTTTGTGGACTCTGCTGTTTGGTGCTCATGATAAACATTATGGTCTTCGTTCAGAGCAATAATCTGCTTCTGAGAGCTCCTTCTCTCTCCCGTACACCCTGTCCATCTGTGCATGTGAGCCAGTATGCATTATCAACACAGACACCACTGTATCTCCCCTCTTTGTTCCTTCTTCTGTTCAACCTTGTTCCATATAACGGCGCAAACATTTGCATGTGGATACACATATGGAGATACGGCACAGTACAAAAAGAAAACAAAGTATTCCCTAGACGTTACAAATGGATAAGCACAGTGCATGTGCATGCATATTTGTATTTCCACAGTAGACAAAAAGACCCTGCAGCGTCCATTCTTGGAATATCTTGATAACAGCAACTGAGGAATGAAAACAGTATGGAGCTGTTGTAATAAACATTATTTAACCACCAACTATTAAGCATCCAGTAAGTTGACCTACTGGCTGGCTGAGGGACCAACTGCCTTACCCACTGACTCTATGCATATCGCATGTCTTCTCAGTCTCACCCCTTTGGCAATAAATATCTAATAGCATCATGCAATGTGCTATTTATCACATCTCCACCCATTTTTTACAGCCAGCTGTGAACGGGTGGGGTATGTTGGGGTGTAATGTCACAGTGCTTTCGTCGCAGTTTACAAACAAGTTCACGGTTCACAGGGTCAGCTCAAGTCAACATGTAAAAGCACTATAAAAGTGTGGTGCTGCAGCAGCAGCGGGTACTTCTGTATTGCTTGGCAGACGGCAGCACAGTGAGCTCTGTGAAAATGTATCTCTAATACACAGTAGATGGGTACCAGTGGGTGTTTTTAACCATCCACAGCAGAGCACTCCTATCCTGGGCCAGAGATTCTGGTCTATTATGCTAGTGGTAGCTAATGTAGCACTGAGCCAAGAGCGTCACTCAGAGAGCAGAAAAGCAGAATATAGCTCCAGAGTAGTTACATTTTCAAACTTCTATCCCCAGTCAACATTGGCTCAAGTAACATCACTTTTACATTTACCAGAACTTCCACAGCTCCTCTGGAGATAAGAAGGCTTTAGAAAACAGAGAACCAGTCAGTTCCTCATGTAACCAGCATGACTGATGCATTGCAACACATCACCTTACTGGCTGTGCTTGAGCTGCTGAATATCAGCACGAACATGCAACACAGCATCATTATCACCAAACCAGAGCATCCCAAACATGCTGAGGCATGTCTGGTCAAGAACGTGATGTTTTCAGCATACAGATCCTCCCAGCATGGGGCGTCATCAAGCTGCAGTATGAGGTGGGGGATCCAAAACAATAAGCTTCAGGATCTCATCACATTATACCCTGCATCTGCATCTGTAAGATACACTTGTTTAATTGTCAGTAGCTTCTTCCTGTCCATACCACAACCCCACCCTTTCAGGCAGTCTTGCAGGTGATGTGTCAGGTGATGTGTCCATGCCTGGTATGGCTACAGTCTGCAGGCTGCAGCCTGTGGTTGTGAGGCTAGTTGAATGGGATGCTTGAACTGATCAGGAACAAGACAATCCAGCCAGTATTCTGTACAAATATGTGACTGATTGGAGAATTCTGATTATTCCCAATTGGGAATATTCTTCGATAACATAAAACATCAATTACTAGTTTGTGTCATTGTCGCCCAGAACATGTATTGTGTCTGTGAGACAGACACTGGACAGAAGAGATGAGCATTAAACAGCACAGGACAGGATAGTCCTACTATGTAGTGCCAAGTTCTTTATAATAACATCAGAGACGCTTTATGTACAATAAGAAGTTAGCATTTAGCTAACCTTTCATGCAGTCAGAATGGCAACTGCATGCTCCCCAAATACTTGCAACAAATATCATACTGACCTTATTACGTGTATTTATGAATACAGTAGCACAGAATCAAGTTCATAACATGTTTATGCACCTAAAAGGGATTTTTGTGTTGTGCATGTGACTGTAAAAGCCTTGTGGCTCAGGATGTGACATCATTTATGGCAATTAAGTTCATTTCATAGCATCTGTGTCTTACATTATAATCCACAATTCATATACTGCATGCTTTGTTCATGTTCAGTTCTAAATGGACATGAACCTCAAGGATTCCGTACCTTTTCTCTGAATAATGCAGGAACATATCAAGTCACTGCAGAGCAAAGACAACTGGATCTCAGCATTTACATCACATTTAACATCCCAACTGCATTTCCTCGCTGGTATCCACAGCCTTCATGCCTCGCTGTCTTTCCTCTCTTGTCCTCCTGCAGAAGTTACAATGGGCTGCGTGGGCTCGAAGAAGGAGCAGGAGGCTCTCAGCAAGGGGATGGGGAACGACGAGCTACAGAGCCGTGCACATACAGCCCACTATGTCAAAGACCCCACGGCAGTAAGCAAAGCTGTAAGCACTAAACAACAACTTCACACATAAGATTGCTTAAAAATTGCCATATTCTAACACAACTTACAACTCCTAACCATAACATACCCATTGGTCAGGTCATGTACTTCAGTTAAAGTACCAATAAAATACAAAAATGTAAGTTTTACCAATAAAGTAGAGTGAAAGTACTTGACCCCTGTGAGTTTTACTACTAGTATCTGTAGCTGACTGAGAAGTAAAAAGGGTAAAACAGTGCAATGTTTTCAGTATGAATTGTCAGAGTAGAGGTATTTCTATCTTCGGCCACACTATGCTGACCTAAAAGCATTTGTGAACACACCTGCAGAACGCCAGGGCTTTAATGAAGAATGAGGAAGACAAACAGTGTCAAATGCAGAAATCAGTGAAAGCAAGACAGTTTCATTGGTTACCACAAAAGTGACAGAAGACACTTGTGCTGTTTAGAGAGGATAGGTGTATGCAGACATACGCTCTGAGCAAATTTCCCTTGCCTGGTACTAGTTTGCATACTGGCCACACTTTGATCAGTGCCATGGATAAAATAGCATGGCTAATGCGTGTAAGTGCGGTTCCCCTGGCCACTTCCTGTGTGCTGACTGTAATATCTCTCTCAATGAAGAAAGAGGAAGTGACAGAAGCAGAACCGGGGCACTCAGGCAAGATACATATGATCAAAACCTGAGGGTGTTAAGCAACACCAAAGACGTCCCCGGCACCGTGTCAGACACACACGCGTTGTGTTACCTTAGATCTGTTTAAATGTCAAGGCCATCCATCTGGCTGCGCGGCGTCCTCACACCTTTGTGTTAACGTCGCACTTTGTCAAAAACAACCTTTTTCTGCCGTGGAGAAAACTCCACGCAGACCCAAAAGAACCTAAAGACAACTGCATTCCGATTGTAAAGCTGATAACACACACCACACTCCTTCCTTCCTCTCTTCTTTTCAGCTGTTTCCACGCACTGACTTTATCTAATCTAATTCACTTGTTAATGAAATATAGCAATATACCAAATTATTATTATTATTATTAATAATAATAATAATAATAATAATAATGATTTACTTGAATGTAGTTAAGTGATATTTCAAGACAACGTCGGACAATTGAATGCGATTCTGTACTTTTAAGGCACATCATGCTCGTAGAGAGGACTGCGTCAATGTCAGGAGCGCAGTAAGATTGTTCAAAGTTGCTCTGCAGTTCTGGGTGTTTTAATAAGCAAATGTTTGCTTACACATTAGTCGCAATGTTGATGATGCGGTATAGGGTGATGCGGTTGTGTTTACAGGGTGTTGCAGCTGTAAAGCTTTTTTGCCACTTGAAATCAACAACAAGGGCGGGGGGGGGGGGTATTAGAGGTATCTTAGATATGCAGCCTACCATAATATGTCTCTCTGCCTTCTTTTTACAGAGCAAAATGCCATCTAATGCAATCTCTCCCGACGGTGAGTCAAAATCCTTATTTTCATACTACGTCGCTCCACTTGACTCTAAATTTTACATGAAACCACCCAATGAATCACCAAGTTCAAACACAGGTTTAATCTGATTGCTGGCCCTGCACCGTCAGCAACATGACCGTCGCTTTAAACCGTGTCATGTAGGTCAGTGCTGGTGAGACCGACCGAGAAACGCCATTCAGTGTTTAGCACAACATGTGAGAGAGAGTAAGGAGTGTCGCTGCAGAGTGACAGCCCCTCTCACCGCCGCGCCACACTGGCCTCCATTAGACAGAGAAACAGGCCTGCTGCTATTATTATCAGCCAAAGAGGAAGTCAGTTACAGCAAACGTATGGTAAACTCTGTGTCAGACAGGCACAGTTCGGATTTAAAAACAGCGTGCACTTTCACCCTCTCACATGTACACTCTCACACCCTCGTGAAAAACTCCCTGTAACATGTGGACAGCCGGCTTCGTCTCAGCCCCATCGCTGTTTTTAAGCTTGTCCACTGAAACATTAAAAGCCCCAGAGTGTGAAACACGTTCGAAGAATCCACATAAAAGCAAAAAGCAGATTTCACACCACAAATTAGAACCAAAATGGTTCAAGTTCAAACATTGTGCTTTCTTTCCTGCTGCTGCAGGGGAGAGTGTTGCCATGGCACTGTACGACTATGAGGCCATTCATGAAGGAGACCTCGGCTTCAAGAAGGGAGACAGGCTCAAAATCTTAGAGGAGTAAGTTGACTGTCAGCTGCGAAGAGGGCCAGGCTGGTTTTTTTGCTGTTTCACTTCAGGCTAACAAGTTGATGGTGTGTTTAAGATGTTTCTGGGAACGTAAATCATGTCATTGCTGAGATATTCAGACCTGTTTTGTGTTTTTGTCTTCTTGTCTGTCTCTCCCTTCCTCTCCGCAGATCGGGGGAGTGGTGGAGAGCGATGCTGATCAGTACAGGCCAGGAAGGCTACATCCCCAGTAATTATGTAGCCAAAGATACTCTGGAGGCAGAGGAGTAAGTGAAAACACAGTCATATGCACCTTATCACCTTATCACCTTACTTCTTTTAATCTGAGTATAAAATAATGTAACTTACCCTTACTGGTCCAACTTACATTATTATTATTATTACATATATGACAGTGTTTAGTAATTTAGGTCTTTACAAAGTGGTAATAAACAAGAACATATAACACACAATGAATGAAAACAAAGGTACAGGAGGAACTGTTAGGACGTTTCTGCACTAACTCATCTGTTTCCTGTTGAGGTGGTTCTTCAAGGGCGTGAGCAGGAAAGATGCCGAGAGGCAGCTGCTTGCCAGTGGGAACAAAGTGGGATCCTTCATGATCCGAGACAGCGAGACCACCAGGGGTGAGTGAAACGCGTCCACGGGCAGATGGGTTGTCCTTCAGTGGAGCAGACATTAAGAGAGTGTAGTCAGTGAAATAGCTTTTGACAGCAAGGGAACTGTCATGTTTCGTTTATTTCCTGTGCTTCACACTATAAGTCGTTGCGCGAAATGTGTTCGGTACAAACACGCCAACTTGTAGATTAACTCTGCTGCTCTTATCTCTAACATCACCATCACCTCTCTCACCTCTGAGCGTTTCTTTTAGTACCTTCTAAATCACCGTTTTAGCTTTACAGCCCACAACTTCACTGTTTTAGATCCCTCTCCAAACTCTCACTCTCTGTGTCCAGACACAGTCGAGACAAAGTCGCCGGCGAGCCTGTGCGCAGAATGACCAAAACAGGGCTGCAGGACTTACATTTGTCAGGATGTCAAAGACAAAAGTCCAAATGCCTGTTGCCACCTGTAAACAGGTAGCCACGTCGACAGTGATAATACGGCGGGTCCTCCGTTACTCTGCAGCCAGCCCCAGAGGCTTTTTCACCCTCACAGGAATGTGTGTGTCGTACTGCAAAACCTGTGATTTCTCATCATATAAAAGACTTTAATGTTGAATTATCTACAAATATAAACTACTATGGTTTATATACTTTATAGTATAGCATAGTATATATACTATATATATGGTAACTACTGCTTTCTTTCTCTTTTCCACAGGCAGCTACTCTTTGTCCGTCAGGGACTATGACGCTCAGTGCGGTGACACAGTCAAACATTATAAGATCCGTACGCTGGACAACGGAGGATTCTACATCTCTCCCCGCAACACCTTCAGCACCCTGCAGGAGCTGGTCGGCCATTACAAGAGTGAGTTCGCCACTGTCACAGTCCACTGGGTCGTTTTACATCCTCCCAGCTGATGTATGTGATTTAACAGTTGAGTTCTCGCTCGAGTTAAAATGACGAATCCTCAGCCATCAATCTCAAGGGATTCTCGTGCACCCATTTAACAGTGTAAGGAAAGAGTAACTGCCTCTGTTCCTGTGCTACACATGATGTTGATACACAGCACCCTCTGCTGGGTAACATGAGTAACGGCCCTCATAGTATTTCACACAGCATACAGGTTGATGTATGTTGTGAAATCAGCATCAGTTTCTACCTCATTATTTGGGCAATAATACAGCTAGATCAGGACATTAATACATAATTAATATACTTCATTCCAGAGCAGGGAGATGGTCTCTGCCAAACCCTGACCAGCCCGTGCCTGAGCCCCAAACCTGAGAAGCCATGGGAGAAAGACGCCTGGGAAATCCCGAGATCATCATTAAAGCTGGAGAAGCGTCTTGGTGCTGGCCAGTTTGGAGAAGTGTGGATGGGTGAGATGGAGCTGAATCATGTCAGGATCCAGTTACTGATGGAGATGGGAATTCAGTTTGTAACCCTGGTTATTGTTTTTGTTTGAAGCCACGTACAATAAGCACACAAAGGTAGCAGTGAAGACCATGAAGCCCGGCAGCATGTCAGTGGAAGCCTTCATGGCCGAGGCCAACCTGATGAAGACTCTGCAGCACGACAAACTGGTCCGACTCAACGCTGTGGTCACCAAGGAGGAGCCCATCTATATCATCACTGAGTTCATGGAGAAAGGTGTGTGTGTGTGTGCATCCTAAAGCATTTAGCTAAAAGCAAATGATAAACACTTGAAATAGACAATAGCTGTGTATGTTATGAATAAATAGAGGTAACGAAGAGTTAAAACACTTAGCAATAAATGGATTAAAGAGACAAGCTTCTGTCATTCCAAGCAGGTACACTACACATAAACATTGTTTATATGCACTTTAAAGTAAATTCAAACTTACATATGCATCAAGAGACTTCACTACATGTTGGTCAAGACCATCACTAGTGTTATTGCACCACATATTATGTTTATGGGGAAAATGTGTCTGGTGCTTTGAGCTTCACATGTAGCACGTGTGTTAATGTGTTTGCGTGTGTGACTACAGGCAGCTTATTAGACTTCCTAAAGAGTGACGAGGGCAACCGCGTGCAGCTCCCCAAGCTCATCGACTTCTCTGCCCAGGTGAGATCCATCGGTCACATTCAGAGTCCTCAGCTTTACTGGCTGCCAGACCACATCCTCTGGTTGTTTGGTTGTGTCAAGTTTTATTTGAATGAATCCTTTGTTCATCTGTAACATGTAGCACACAGGCTATAAATATTCATAATGAGTTCAGTGCTTAGTCGCTGTGTTCGTATATATTTGGAATATTTAAAATACAGATCTGTTGTACATTGTGTTTTTGATACTATGCATTTGCTATAACAAGCCTGACTGTCTAATGTCGCTATAGCAGACTGCAGTGATTGCAATGAAAAGAATGAATTTAGGATAAACTAATGGTGACAAACAGATCACTGAAGGAGGAAACACAGTTTAATTCATATAAGGCACTTTAAACGAATATAATCCAGCTACAGAGGCAGGTGCTCAGACCTGTAGGTGATGCTCAGACCTGCAGTTCCAGTCCAACCTGCAGCACCTCTTAGAAAGAAACAGCAGCACTTCAGAGCTGCAGCTGTAGACGCACCCACGCGGGAACGAGTAAAAGAGGTCATACTTCTTGGTGTATGTGTCCTGTAATGATGATGAACACTGGGATGCATGCAAAAGAAAAGCAGTAACGTAGGTTACATCCTGCCTTTGGAGCTGGATACTGAAACTACAGACTCCTGGGTCATGGTTATAGAGAAAGAAAACTTATTCATAAAATCCACAGATTTCACTATAATGCTTTTGAAACCATTAAGTGAGTTGCATTGTTATTAAGTATGTCATTTTGAAGAACTGGAGATACAAGTCGCAAAGTAAACTGTCTGGAATAGGAGTGTGCAGCCATGCCAGCAGCTGGACTCACACACAGCAGTGCTTTGGGTTATATTATAACATCAGCGTGACAATATGCTCACAGGGACAAGGCTATAAACCTGAATACTGTTTCCCTTTTTAGTTTAGCATCTTAGCATGCTAATTAGCACTAATAGTGTAGCTGTTGTATGTAATTATGATACAAAAACAGCAGAGGGACCAAATCGGATTTTACAGCGGCCCAACTTTGCCCCTATTTTGGCAAAGGCTGCTCTTGCCACTACACTTTCATTTCCTGTACATGTGGTGGGTTCAGGTTAGCATGTGTAGGACGCTGACCAAACACCTCCATCTTTTAGAAAAAGTACGCAGAGCAGAGCGGGAAAGGAAGAGGAAGACGCTGAGATCTGCCTGTTTTAATTCAATCCTGCCATGACAATTTTGTCATGTTAGGTTGTTCATCAGATAGTCATCAGACGAGGGCTTGGTCTTATCTAGAGCTAAAACAAAGGAGCTAAAAGCAGAGATGTGTGATCATATCCTCGCATATATTTTAATAATGCACGTTGCTGTTTTTTGCAATTGCAGTTTATTCTATTGCATGTGAAGTATGTCTAAAAGCATGGAGGTGTATGTCTTTAATAAGGAAACGCAGTTTCTATTGGGAACTATGTTCTAACACTGACTTCTTTGTCTCAGACTGCAGAGGGCATGGCCTACATTGAGCAGAGGAACTACATTCACAGAGACCTGAGAGCCGCCAACATCCTGGTCAATAAGGCGCTAGTGTGCAAAATCGCTGACTTTGGCCTGGCTCGTATCATTGAAGACAACGAGTACACAGCGAGGGAAGGTACGACACAGTGCTCAGCGACACGTGTTGTGTAGCCAGGTGTCGTCAGCAGAACGATTAGGAAACTGAAGAACCCATTCCCCAAAACTGATGAAATGGGAGCAGTCATGGTTTCATCAGGTTAGGGGAAATTACTGTGTGACAGTGAGGGGTCGGATTACAACACCGGTGACAAACGCAGTAGAGAGTGAAGAGGGCAGTGACTTGTAGTTCTACAGCTTACTGAATGAGCAGGAGATGTAAGGGTGTGAGAGCATGTGTGACCAGCACTCTGCCAGTAATCATGTCTCAATAATGGTGTCAACATCTGTTAAAACTTTGCATGTTCTTTCATTTTTCCCCAATAACCAGGAGCCAAATTCCCCATCAAGTGGACGGCCCCTGAAGCCATCAACTATGGCTCTTTCACCATCAAATCTGACGTCTGGTCTTTTGGCATCTTGCTGACCGAGATTATTAGCTATGGACGGACGCCGTACCCAGGTGAGTGGATCTCTGATCTTAATTTCTACAGTGGTTTGACCCGTTTCTACAGCTAACCTCTGTCCACAGCGGGTCACTCAGCAGCACATCACCACCGTCCTAGAGTTTATCACTTGGAGCTTTTCTCAAGGTATTATGGGTGGGCCTTGATGCCGAGTGCAGCAGTAGCAGCTACGCTAGCTGCTGTGCTATGGCTAATTGATGGCAACTGTCATGTTAACATGGTAACACTGTGATTGCTAACATGCTACATATATTTTTCTACATTTTGCCACCCGTCTGACCCTGTCGGGCTTCAGTACATCCCCAACACAGACAGTGGCAATGGCCCAGGTTAAATAGCTAACACGGCTCTGCACAGTGAGGTTATTCATGCGGATGTGCAATTTCATCTCTATCTGTGTCATTTACATTTTTTTTGTAGGTTAGGTGACTGTACAGTGCTATCTTTCTATTCTTGTTCTCCTTTTTGCTGCAGTAGTAGAAGCAGTAGAGTGGCATAAATGAGTGCATTACAACAGAAGCTCCAGCTCCATTAGAGCTATTAATATGTGCACTAGTTGTTCCTAAATGCATTTGCACATTTGCTTTGCTGCTACTCTGATTTTTTGAATAGGTTTAAATGACTTTTACTGAAATCACACTTGGGGTGCCCAAGCAGTCCATTTCCTTATATCCATCTGGACTTATATCCACAAATACTGTCTTCCATAAAGCCAAGAAATCAACTAACGCCAGTCAAAGAGAAGTTTCTTCTTTTTTATTTTTAGGCCTCGCTTAACCAAGGCATCTTCTCTTGTTTTCAGGGATGACCAACCCAGAAGTGATCCGTTCCCTGGAGAAGGGCTACCGAATGCAGCGCCTGGACAGCTGTCCCACCGAACTCTATGAAATCATGCTGGAGTGCTGGAAGAATGAGCCTGAGGACCGTCCCACCTTTGACTACCTGCAGAGTGTGCTGGGGGATTTCTACACAGCCACAGAGAGCCAGTATCAGCAGCAGCCATGAGACTCTTCGATTCCATCACTTTACATTCATTCCTGCAATTCCAGTTTCTACATGCAGCAGTGCAGATCACACGCACAGCAGACATAGACTCTCTCTCTCTCTTTCTGAACCATTCTGTCTTTGCCTCTGTTTTTTATTCACACACACAAAAATGTGACAAGGGACTGTACAAAAATTGTGGGTGGGCTGGAACGTAGAACATTTTAAAATGATATAACCACAGCAGAAATAAAAACAAAATATAAAAGACCTGCAATTAATATTTTTAATATTCAGACAACACAATCCTACCTCATACTCAGATCAGGGGCACGGCAAAACAGATGCTATGTGACAATGCTCTGGATGCTTTGCTACGCAGAAGGCTAAATGACCACAGCTACATCAGCTGCGCTGGGTATTTATCATCACAAAACCGACCATAAATCATCTGGATGCACATCAGCAGCAGTATTGTGAGTCACTGGACATGTAAAGTACATGATATGTACAGACAGATATGTACTTTAGCTATATCTGCAGCCTCTAATATGAAAAGTATCTCAGAGAGAAGAGCGCCTCGCTTAATTCATTTGAACTTTTAGTGTGCTAGTTTTGTTGCACATATTATGTTGGTTACTGTACTGCAAGGTAATGTTGCACATCATTATACACAGAAAACATATGACTTACATACATTTCTCTGTCGAGAGATAATTGCAGGCAGCGGGTCGGTAGTATTGCTGAGCTTTGCAGGTGAGGGGTCAGCTGTAAAACTGGACTCATAAAACAACCACGGGACCAATAAACAATTTGGAAGGGTGGACTGTTATCAAACAATAGACCCATAGCCCTTTTCTGCCTTCACCACCCTTACAATTTTTGTACAGTCCCTTACATAACGTGAACACCTTTGACGGTGTTCAGTATAACATGCACGGTACGTACGAAGGCGTACAGTATAATAAAAATGAAAAAGCATGACTGTATCACACACAAATATTATTTTCCACAGCAATGAGGACGCGGGGTCATAATCACAAACAAACAGTTGTAGACCACCTGAGGGCGGACACAGGGAAAAGACCGGAATGAGTTGCCATGCTCCAGCACACATTGTGCATCCTTTAGAGGAAGGTTTGACCGAACACAGATGTGCACAGGGAAATATTTGCACTGTTCAGCTCTGGTATCAACAATTCAGCAGGCAGAGGTGTCGTTTTCCACTCCACTCCTGTTAAATGCAGTGTTTAAGTTCTGAGAGAATAGGCACTGTGGACTCAGCAGGGTGTAATACTTAAATCTTCTATTTATATTCCATAGATATTTTCCATCATAGTTTGGCTTGTTCCAGCATTCCGCCCTCATTGTGCCTTTTGCACTGGTTGTCTCTTTCATTATTCATTTATATTAAAATCCATATGCTTTATATTTATAAACTGATGTACACGAATAAATACAATTGTTTAGGAGTAGAGCATTCAATGTGAAGCCATATTAACTGAAAATGCTTGTTGATCCTCCATTGAACTTCTAAATGAAAGCAGCAGGTGCAGAATTCTTCTTCATCTTTTCGCCTCCTTTTTCTGTTTGAAAAAAATAATAATTTATTTGTGCGAATAATACTGCTCAGTATATCGGTGTAATCTGAATGAAACTGTCTTTTCTGAAGTGAGATCTTTTTTTTCTAGTAAAGGATTCATGCCCTTTTTTAAAAAAAATATATTTACTTTTCATGCTGTTTTTGACTTTCTAGATAATGTTGTTTTGCATATTGTTGGTCATATTTATGTGGACCAATTTCAAAGGTTTTAAAGGGAAAATTCTTTGTCTAATTTGTCATTTAATCATTTGGTATCATCTATTGACCAAGAACCGCAAGGAGCAATACCTAAGATGATGATGTTTTCTATGGGAAGATTCTATGGAGAGGTGATATGTGACAATACTGAATCAATGTCCAACACAGTAGATGTAAGTATAGTATATATAGGGTTATAAACTGGGTTTTTGTGTTTTCTTTAACAATATAAAACCTTCTAAATATTTTATTAAAAGCTTGGTTAAATGCAACTGTGGTGAACATTTTTGAACTGTTTTTGAAACAATTATCAACCCAAATGTGTGTTTATATGAGACAATATTAAAAAGGCCATGCTATCGCAGGCTGTTATTAATGAAAGTGGAGGCAAATTATTTCAAGTCCTACTACAAATGAAAGTCCATTAAGTGATTCACATTGTTTCGAAAGAGTGGAAAAACGTTTTTTAAACAAGTCACTTGTCACATATATTAGTGGTGGTTTCCCGTTAACAGCTTATTACATTTATGGGTGTGTCAAAGAAAAAAGAGATGTATTAAATAAGCGCAGGACTTCCGCGACGTCACTAATGACACGTATTCAAAATGGCGGCCGCGGCTATGGTAAGTGGAAAAGCGAACTCTTTTTCTTCAAACTACACATCGCTTAGTCTGACTTTTCATTTGAAGCCAGATTAAATGCTGTCATTGTGGCAGAGTGGGGGTCTGCTTTAGTCAATAAACCGCATATTAACGTCAACTCGGCGCGTGTTTACACGTGTTCGGCGCTGTTTGAGTGTCGCTGTGACGATTTTGCTAACCGCTGGCTGTTGGTTAGCTAGCTATCGTTGCCTAGCTTGGCTGTAAGTGAGCGGCGCTTAGACCGCATTAATCGTTTTTTCTCGTGCACTAAATTGTGAAGGAGTATGAATGGTCACGTGCTCGGTTGTTTGAATGTCATTAGCTGCGGAGTCAAGACCAATTAGCCATGCCAACTTTGGCTTGACGTCAACGTTAGCGTTAGCTTTTAGCGGCTCTGTCAGGCTGTTGTCGTTGTAGTTAACAGTGCTAAAAGGTGTCAGGAGGACAGCAGCACACCAGCTACTACTGTCAAAAACAACGTGGACTCAGAGTGTCTATGTATTCAACTGCCCTAGTGACTGTCTGATAACTTCCATGTTGTTAGAGTCTGGAAAGACGCTTGCTAACTCCCTTCACTGCCGTATCATCACTCAGGATGCCCGTAAAACGCATGTGCTTCACTTGGATTTTATTCCTCAATATTGAACCGCACAGTTAGATAAGATAATAGATGGGTCTTTAATGTCAAAATGATACTTTTCAAAATGAATTTGGTGAATCAATCACCATCAAACAATGTTCTCCTCTGGCATCAGCAGAGGCACCCTTGGCAGAAACAGCCTCGGGTCTGCATCAGGACACAGCGTTTCCGTCACCACGTCTGTTTAAGCTCTGTCAAGTTGCACGAGGGTTGTCAGTCCACAGCGATTCCGGTTGTGCCACAACTTTGTTTGTGAACCTCAACTAAATATCCAGTTCACTCCTTCAGTCCACATGGCAATAGCGTCCTTGAGTCCTTTAAGTTAGGCCAGTGCCATAGATGCTAGTTTGATGCCTCTGGTGTGTGTGAACAGATGGATAAGAGAGAAATTCTATTGCAGTTTGGATTGAAGTGCTCTTTAAATGCAGCCCATTTATCATTTAAATATATAAGTTGGGTTACATGTGGACTGAGTCTGCCACTTGGCCATTTTGCAAGTGGCAGACTTGGTTCTCGTGCTGCATCCAGCCAGTTTGCATGTGGAGAACCCTGTTTTTTTCACACTTTTCTGGTTAACACTAAAGTAAATGTCACGTGAGGCTTCCATCTTTGGCTCTCTGCCACAAAACTGCCACTGCTGAATCTCCCGGGTAACCGCTGTATGCAAGGTGTCTCCCCTCCCAGCTTTGGGGACCTGTAGCTCCCTTACTGTCTCAGGCCAGGACCTTATGACTGAGAATCTGCTCAGATATCTTCTCACAGAAACAGTCAGAATTACTGCAGTGCAGTTGTTTTTCTTTGACCAGAATATCAAACTGTGCTCTTGTGAATATTTTAGTTTGTTTGGAATATTCAAATTCCTGCCCTGGACTTTGGATATGAAGTGAATTACTCTGGAATGTTGTTTTGACTTGATATAGTTATTTTTTGTTGTCATTTTGTACATAAGACAGCGGGATACCCCCCTGTTACTGTACTGCTTTTGTACAGTGACTTAATCTGTTTTGTCCAGTAAAATACATTCCTGTGAGTTAAAGCCCAGATTATGTCTCAAGGTAAACTTGAGTTGGAGCAAAGCCAGTCATTCTAAACTGCTGGGCTTCATAGCAAACTTAAATGTGGTATCGTCCTCCACGTTAAAAAGACACAATGCTTTTTCAGGTGACGTGTTGACATGTTACAGATGAATGTTGGCACGTTTGTGCACACGGTTACACCATGTAAGGGAATTGTTGGGAAGGAGTTTCAAGTGTGTCCCGCCTGAAAACATTTCTTAAAGGAGATTTGACACAGACTCTGCTATCTCCGCACAGCAACTCCACGTTCATCTGTAACTAGAAACTCAGCACGGTCTGCACCTCTGTTACACATTCAAAATATAAGTCTTTATTTTATGTGACATGATGAAATTAGAGGGATGCAGTATTCAGTAGAAATGTGTAACTCACCTAAAATATGTTGGAGTGACATGTAAAAATGTGTGTGACAGATGTAGCACAGGACAGGAGAGCTGAGCGCAGAAAGAAGAGGAGAGGGGAGCGTAGCGCAGCACAAGAGAGGGAACAGTAATGCAGTGTAGCACAGGAGAGGGGAGCATAACACAGCACAGGATAATAGATGGGGGGTATAACGCAGCAGAGGAGAAGGGTAGGGAGGGGGGCATAACGCAGCACGGGACGAGAAGACACCACTACTGTATGTAAAAGGAAACTGTCACTGTAATACTTGCATACCAGCTGCTACAACAAAACAGAACTCACAGACGATCAGGGCGTCCTTAGAAATGAGCTCTAGTTAAGAATGTTTTTGTCTTTCACACACAATCATTTTTAGTTGTCACATCTCATGACATTGCACATCACTACTGTTCACAAAGTAATGTATCTGGTGCTTTTTGCGTTGCAGGAGACGTGGTGGGCCTTGCTGCTGTTGTTCTTGTCACCTGTAGTCCGGCCCTTCTATGTTCCCGGAGTCGCTCCCCGGGACTTCCATGAGGGTGACACAGTAGACATTAAGGTAAACTGTTGACTGGTGTGTAGTAGTTAGGCACATTGTCTCCCCTCATGAAAGCCCTTGGTCTGAATATGTTTGTATCTGTGCGTATGTGTTATACAGGCAGTGAAGCTGACCAGCTCCCGTACCCAGCTTCCTTATGAATACTACTCTCTGCCTTTCTGTAAGCCAGACACAGTTTTCTACAAGGGAGAAAACCTGGGTAAGAGAATGCTGACGATATGTGTAGAATGTGGTCTGCCAGGCGTTTTTACATTTATCACTGAAAGGTGCAATAAAAAGGCTCAGCCTCAATAGATGTCAACTGTTTGCTGTCTAAAGACATAATGGTGTGATGGTAGGATTTGACTAGATGCTGCTTTCTTCTTTACACCCAGCCTTTACTGAGTAAATGTTGCAGACATTGGTCTGAGATGCTGCTGCTCTACTGTGACATATAGTGTGGCTGAGTGTCGTATATTATACCTTTTGCTTCATGTTAAGCAGAAGCAATCTAATCCTACACTTTGCTATTAAAATATAGATTTTCAAAGGTGTTTTCTTTTGTTTTTTCTTTCTGATCATTAGGCGAGGTGTTACGCGGGGACCGTATTGTGAATACCCGCTACAATGTTGAGATGAACAAGGACAAGAAATGTGAAATGGTGTGCAACAAGAAAAAGCTCAGCATAGAAGAAAGCAAGCTGATTGCTGAGCGAATCCAGGAGGAGTATTACGTTCACCTGTAAGCATCCCGACCGCACTGTTGTTACCAGAATGTTGATATCGACATCCTGACATGAGGTGCACTCTGCATTACGTTACTCTAATAGTATTTCTTCTTTAGTGACTGCAGAGTCTAGATTGTTCCTGGTAGAAATGACCACAGCAGTTTCTTCAGTGCTCTGTAGCATGGTGCAGTCTGGAGATATCTTTCCTCTTCTCAGTCAAATGACTTCATTAACCCGATTTCCCTTTCAGTATTGCAGACAACCTGCCCGTTGCCACCAGGTTAGAGTTTTACCCCAACAGAGAGGCAGGAGGGGAGGAGGAGCAGAAGAAAGAGATTGTGAAAGACATCCAATTTGAACACGGCTACAGACTGGGCTTCGTCGACAGCAACAAGGTTAGCGTCTCTCTGTCCTGGTGCTTTGTCTAGAGGTGGAGAGAGGGTGGAGAGTACAGGTAAACAGGTGGTGAAGAAGGCTTCAGTTTAGAGGCCAGCTGATTGAATGGAGTGGAATAGAAAGGCCAACATAATAATAGTTCATTTTAGGAAATATATCCAATGAATTAACCAGGATCAGTCTGGCGTGTGTGTGTGGTTTCATTAACGGGTGCCTGCTGTCAGAGTTTCACACACACAAACACAATATCTTTTATTCAGTTCTTTCAAAGTCTTTCAAGACGTGTGTAAACTGCACCTTTGCAGGTTGGCAGAGGCATACAACCACAAAGAGGTAATTCTGTGTTTTCTACACTTTAACTGTGATCGTTGCACATTCAGCAGTGTTTTAATGTGTTTAATCTGATGCTGCAGTGCAACAGCTAACACTCAGGGAGCGTCCGACTCCTCTTTTGCTAGTTAAATGACACATAATCTGGGTGCAAAGGAGGTGCAAGATGCAAAGGGGTTGTATTTAGTCTTTTAATTAATCATTGGTATGCTCTGGGCGTAACCCAGAACCAATCAGAACGTCAGCTCGCATTTCTTTTAAAGCCAAGTGCACTTCTGCCAGGTGTATTGCAGTTTAAATGGCACTGAGGGATGTGGGGCTTGGCCAGTGCCTCCTCTGCCTCCCAGTCCTCTGTCCCATCAACAAATCCATCTGACTGCGTATAAACAAAAGCACTGAAGAGCTGCTGTGTCCCTGTGTGGAACAAATGAACCTGCCTATGAAGGCACATAGAATAATAACAACAACAACACTGATAATAGTAATAATAGTAATAGTCCATGTCACAAAGTGCTTCACAAGGGCAGGAAATGAAAAGAGATTACTTAAAATCATCCGACACAGTTCAGATAGAAACATACTGTGTCATTGACTTTGGGCAGGTTTTTATTTTCATTGGCAAAATCGTTTTGTGTTCGCTGGAGATGTCAGACGCTGTGTTGGCACATCAGTAGGAAGCACTGGGAGCTGAGTAACACGTCATGTAAACATATGTTTCCACTTTCTTTCCTCCCTTAGTTTTATCTGCACAACCACCTGTCCTTCATCCTGTACTACCACAAAGAGAAGCTGGAGCAGGGGGATGTTCACAATTACAGGGTGGTGCGATTTGAGGTCATACCCCAAAGTGTAAAAGTAGATGGTAGGTGTCAGCTCGCTCATCTTGAATTGCTTTAGGCTGTGTCAGATTACTGATCTATTTGGATTAAACACTGTTATGGTAGAAGGACGATACACAAGTTTAGCTTCAAAGTGGTGAGTAAGAAAGAGCTCACTCGCTGTTTATTCTCAGATCTGAAGGCCGTGGAAAATGAAAAGACTTGCACCTTGCCTGAGGCCAGTGGCTCTGCCCCCCAGGAGATTGACCCAGCCAAGGAGAATGAGGTCCTGTTCACCTACTCTGTCCACTGGGAGGTTAGTGACGGCTGCATGGATTCTCAGTGACTTGAAAGTCCACGTGTCAGACTACTGTGCAACCCTGAATAAACCCCTAAACAGCCCAGATCAAAGTTTTATAGAGCTCACACTCTTTGATTCTTTTTAGAGCCTTTGGTCTTTGAAAATTGAGTCTGAACAATAGAAAATATGCGTCTGTCCAAAAACTCAGAGTGCATATTCTCTGGAAAATGTTTTCTTAATTGCAACAAGGTCATATGAGGAAACGTAGGTACCGTCCAGCTGTGGCAGTTCACTAGGATAGTGATGTAACTGTAGAGGAAAGACGGCTGAGCCTCTTGCCTCCTGTGTGCAGGAGAGTGAGGTGAAGTGGGCGTCTCGATGGGACACGTACCTGACCATGAGTGACGTCCAGATTCACTGGTTCTCCATCGTCAACTCCGTGGTGGTTGTCTTCTTCCTGTCGGGTAAGTCCAGGCATTCAGAGGAATTTGCCAGCTGTCATCTGTGAAGTGTTCATATCAGCAAAATAACAACACAGAGTGAAATGTCTCTGTCTTCGTCAGGTATTCTGAGTATGATTATCATCAGGACCTTGAGGAAGGACATTGCTAACTACAACAGAGAGGACGACATAGTAAGACCATGAGTAGACAGTTTTCTTGGTTTCAGCCAGTCTTACTCAAGTTTGCTTTGTTCTTTAGGCTTTAATACCTCAGTATAGCCCAGGCATCTGACTGCACTTTTCCACTCCCTCACCAGGAGGACACCATGGAGGAGTCGGGATGGAAGAACGTCCATGGTGACGTCTTCAGGCCACCTCAGTATCCCATGATCCTCAGCTCTCTGCTGGGCTCAGGGATCCAGCTCTTTTGCATGGTCCTTATTGTCATCTGTGAGTTTTCTGCTCTCTCAGGTCCCATTAGGTCTTGATGGTTCACATCTCTCCCAATCCCACAAGGTTCTCTTCTTATCGTTTGTTCACGTGGCTGAAGTATTTGGTGAAGTGGGTCAAAGGAACGTTCTCATGATGCCAGGGCTGTGATTATCTATGTTACCACACAGATAGAAAATGTGCAGACACAAACTGTGAGATGCACGTGCTGCACAGTGACAACAGCTAGACGTGCCTTTGATGGAGCATAAAGTTCTACATTAACATACAAGCACATATTTGACTGCTTTAATACTTTCAGGCATCAACGTTTAGCAGCCTGTTCCAGTTTACGTATCAGGAGGTTTGATGGCAGCTGTTATGAGTTGATGTCCATAAGAAAGTGTTGGCGTCTAAAATATCTGTTGGTGGTTATTGGTTAATCTTTAATTAACCAATTAAGGGTTTGGACTGTACACTGACCCTTGGTTTTGTGTGTGTGCGTCACAGTTGTTGCCATGTTGGGTATGTTGTCTCCGTCCAGTAGAGGAGCCTTGATGACCACGGCGTGCTTCCTCTTCATGTTCATGGGGTGAGAGCTGTATTCATCTCTCTGATCCTTGTGTCAGGAATGAAGAAACAGCTTTTTCTCAAACGGAGCAGTTCATTGATTTCACCACACTCTCTCCTTTGGTTGTTGCTCCTCCAGTGTGTTTGGTGGCTACTTTGCTGGCAGACTGTACCGGACACTGAAGGGCCATCGGTGGAAGAAAGGAGCATTTTGTGTAAGTTATTAAGTTAAATCCTCGTTGTGAAAAGAACTGCTCCTGTTATTACATTTGCTTATTTTTTACAACGTTGCGTTGCCACTGTGTGATGTTTGACTGTGGCTGGAGATTACGTTTTCCAGTCGTCCGTACATCCGTCTGTCCTGTTCTTATGCCAGATCTCAGAAGAAGGTTGAGGAAGTTCCTTCAAACTTGCACATTCACTTCCTTCCAGTTCATGTGAGGATGTGTGCAAAGCATCTGTTTGAGAATGCGTCTGTGCTGCAACAGAGTATTTGAATCATCGTAGTCCGACAGCAGCTCGTAGCTTTCACTGATGCTGAGCTTCAGGCTGTTGTTGCATCGTGTGATGAAGCTCTGCGTCAGTCCTCTGTACACACACATTTGATGAAGCTCTGCGTCAGTCCTCTGTACTGTGAGCATGGTCTCTAAGTGAAGACAGCAGGTTTATTTATTATTGACTACTCTCAATGCCCTTTTATTAAATCCCTTCAAAGTCTCCACTACATACATTATGAGTCTGGACAGATATGGATCTCAACTGTTGACTCATTGATGGAGACGTGAAACCACGAGGTGCTCATTCCAGTCTGTCGTGTCTCCTCTGCAGACAGCAACCTTGTATCCCGCAGTGGTTTTTGGAATCTGCTTCATCCTCAACTGTTTCATCTGGGGGGAACACTCCTCTGGGGCGGTGAGTATCAGGACTCACACGCACACAGTCTAAAATGTGTGTGTTCAGCATCACGTTCAGCTTGATGAAGATAGACTGTGTCTGCTTTGACAGGAAACAGCAGAATGTTCCTCCTCACTTGGTTTGATTTGACCAGCAGTGTGTTAATATCAGCCATCATTAAGTAGATACTGTTACTGACATCACAGCATCTCCCTGGACTTGTGCTGCTGCCTCACAGTGGCTCAGCATCATTGACTTAATCAGATATTTCTATATTTGCCACCTGTTCATTCCAGACCAAGCAGGTGGCAACAAATCCTCAAAGTGTATTGAAGTGAGCGATAGTGTGTTTATAGCTAATGATTTCAACTTATCACTTAGAGCAGGAAGGCTGCGTTGTTGCTGCGCTCAGAAGCTACATAGTTTCACTTTAAACAAGGGAAACACCTAATTAAGAATTGTCCTAATTAATCATTGGTATGGGATGATGAAGTGTGAGGATGACCACAGCGTGTGACTTGCAGCTGTATGTGATCATTCCTTGTTTAAAACAGTTGAAATGTTAATATTGAGTCTTACGCAGGTGCATCACAGCTATTTTACTTTATGTTCTCATCTTAAGATGAACAACCGCTCTTACCCTCCTGTGTCCCTGCTCCCCTCACTCGCCGCCTCAGGTTCCCTTCACCACAATGCTGGCCCTGCTGTGCATGTGGTTTGGCATCTCCATGCCGTTGGTCTACCTGGGCTACTACTTTGGCTTCCGCAAACAGCCGTACGACAACCCGGTACGCACCAACCAGATCCCTCGGCAGGTTCCCGAGCAGCGCTGGTACATGAACAAGTTTGTGGGGTGAGTGTTTGAGTTCGCTGGTCTTGTGCTGGTCTGGTGGCGACAGCGTACAGTGAGTGGAGGCCTCATTGTGATAAAATGTCTTCTCTTTCCATCAGAATCCTGATGGCTGGGATCCTGCCATTTGGTGCCATGTTCATCGAGCTCTTCTTCATTTTCAGTGTGAGTACAGCTGCTCTGCTCTCATCTGTCTGTACCCTGAAGCATCAGTGTGCAATACAATAACATCATTAAATCATTACACAGCCATGACATGGCATCAGACCTGAAGGAAACATGCTAAGTTTTGATACTGGCTTTTCCAACAGCAGCGTCCCAGCCAGTTTGTTCTTTTCCATGTCAGTGCAGAGCTTGTGTTTTTGTTGTGGCCAGTGAGGCATTTCATCACTGAGGTCTGCAACCAGGAACAACAGCAGGCAACCGCTGGGAGTGTATTGGCAGGGACGTCAAGATTCAGTGTAATTTACTGAGTAATCAGAAACATAACTGCAAATACACCCTGCTGATCACCACCTGCAGAGTCTAATGTGCATTTAATATCATTTTAATTCTGTGGCCAAATCACATCAAGCATCTCTTAGCTGAGTTTACAGTGTGTTTGTGATTTGCAAATCACAACACACCTCTGATGTTTTGAGTTTGGACTTTAGCTTGCTGTCAGTGTTCTATAGTTCTCCTTTAGCGCAGAGAGCTGGCGATGAGTTACCGTCAGAGGATAAGTCAGATGTGATGTCAGTGGCTTGGTCCTCACATGCGAGGTGATGTAACAGTGCTCTTCACCACCTACAGGCCATCTGGGAGAATCAGTTCTATTACCTCTTTGGCTTCCTGTTCCTGGTCTTCATCATCTTGGTGGTCTCCTGCTCTCAGATCAGCATTGTAATGGTTTATTTCCAGCTCTGTGCAGAGGTAAGTACATTCAGACTGAAATTGCAGGTGTTTTCCGTTGCACAGCTGCAAACGGGTCCTCTTCCTGTGCAAATCTGCCTTTTGTTAAAGCACAGCTACACCCTCTCACTCAAACTGAGGACTGGCGTCACACATGATTGCAACTAGCTACTGTTAGACTCAGCAGGACTGGCAGGGAGTCACATGCAGCTTGAGCTTTCTTACTGTAGCATTCAAAAGGCATTTCTGAGTAAGACAACTTCCCCTGTAAATGACAGCACAGGTCATGACAAGTGAAAACATGCAGCCAGTCTGCTGAAAGCATGTAAATAAGAGAGTTTCCAGGCTTTCAACAAGAAACTAAAAAGATAGTGTTTCAGTTACTGTATGGTGACGAGCACTTTGATCAACCCGTTGTAGAAGCAACAGTTTGTGTTTTCAGCAGTATCCTGCAGTCAGCAGCTCTGTCGCTCAGACCGTGTGTGCAGCCCCTGCTCTGATACATCTGTGCTGATGTTCTCTGTTCCTCCTCTGACAGGACTACCGATGGTGGTGGAGAACCTTCCTGGTTTCAGGAGGCTCAGCGTTCTACGTTCTCATTTACGCCATCTTCTACTTTGTCAACAAGGTAAAAGTACCAGAGGCTGTTTCAGACACTTCCCACATCCACAGCAACCCTACTTTGATTCTGCTGCAGCCAAGACGATAACAGAGCTTCAGATAAACACCAAACAGCTGATGCTTGGCCTGTTTTATTAGCTGGATATTCATTTTTCTCTCTAAGAGTCTTGTCATTCTTACACCGTGCACCTTCTGATTTAATAAAGTAGGCAGCCGAGTTATTTAGTAACTGGTGAAACTGTTGAGGGATGTGATGTTTGGATGGTCATTTAAGCCCTGAAGTGTTTACTCTTTTCCTTGTTAGAAATCTGAATCACCTTTTTGTCCTTCAGTGTTTTGATTTCTAAAGTTCAACTACTGGGTGCATGTGTGTGTGCGTGCTGGTCCACCGTCGTGTCAGACTTGGATTTAAGGTGGACTCAGGGGAACTTTGCCTCTTCAGCAGATGAATGTGAAAACAGCCTTCTAGTGTCAAACTGAGCACAGAGAGAAAGTCTCGACTTGAAGGCAAAATCAAATTTATCATTATTATTATTATTATTACTACTTTGCAACTGCTCACTGCTCTGAGCAATGATGCTGCTGCTGCAGTGCTCTACGGGTGTGAATATCTCTGCCCTTTGCTGGCTGTAACCAGCTTCATGGAGGTGAATCTTTTATTCCCGGAGTCTCCCGGAGAAGTAAGTCATTAGAGGATGAACAGCAGGTTGACACTGATTCTCCTCTTCGTTTCTCTGCAGCTGGACATTGTGGAGTTCATCCCCTCCCTCTTGTACTTCGGCTATACGGCCCTGATGGTCCTGTCCTTCTGGCTGCTAACGGGCACGATTGGCTTCTACGCAGCCTACATGTTCATCAGGAAAATCTATGCTGCGGTCAAGATTGACTGAGTCGTCACTGACGCTGCTGTCCCTGTTGTTTATTTTTTTTTGTTTGTTTGTTTTCTTGTCACATTCATTTTTTTTTAGTGTATATATTTTTTATTCTTCATGTCCAACAAGCACTGACTTGTGTGTCGAGGGAACTGAGAGGTGCTTTTTACGGAGCAGCAGCCCCACCCACTGGCCTCGCGGGGAAGAACAGCAAAGGTGGCAGAGCTACAACAGCTGTTTCCCTCTTTCCCTCTCCCCCCTCGCTTCAACTCCCCCTCCTCTTCCAGGACAGAAACCCAGAGGGAGTCCTCTGACGGGACAGTTAATGTCCTCTGCTGTTTCACCTTGCACACAACACAGTGGGCCAAAGCTTGTTAAACGATGGTTTCTGCAAACTTTTTGTTGTTGTTTCATTTGTGTTCTAAATCTAACTTATCCAGGTTTTTATTTTTGTCTTCATAGGCTTTATCTCTGATTTAACCTCTTCCAATCATCGTCCAGGAAACTGGTTTCATTTGATTTGCTTACATAAAGTCTGTCTTTAATCTTTCCATTGCCTCTGTTTTCCAACATCACTTTGGTTTCCTTTTGGAGACTCTGGAGATCAGGGAAGGACTGGGGAGTCTTAATTGTGGTCATGGTGTTAACTTTGTTGTGTTGATATGGATGGAAATTATGCTGGGAAGTTCTACATTGTAACACAAGAAAGGCTAAAGAAAGGATAAATTAAATGTTCTATTATTTTTTACTCCAGTTTCCATGTCCTGGTGTGACCATGTTAACCACAACTGTAACCAAAACATTTGCCTCTCCTTCCAAAACAATCAGTCTCCTATTAATGTCAAAATAATGGTCCATTCGCTCTAAATGATACAGAACATGTCTGAATGGGACGATGAACCTGATGCCCCGGAGCAGCGGGCTGTTGGGTGAAGCTCCTGGAGTCGGAGGGAGGGAAACGCTACAGTCAACGCAGAAATGAACACGAGGAGTCATCTTTTGTATTTCTAAGCCTGCAACACAAACGCGTGTTTGAAGCTTTGATGCTTTTCCGGTAGAAACGTACAAAAATACGTATGTTTTTGTGCTCAAGCCGTCGGTGTAGCCTTAGCAGTGCTGGACGCCTGCTGAACTATGCAGTAATGGAAAGAACGAGCAGAATTGCTGTTTGTGAAGGACCATTTCTGTTGAGAAGTGATGCCTCGTTTCATTAACTTCTGAATCTAATGTATGATACAGTTTTGTGTATAATATGAAACAAAAGAATTTTTTTTGTAAGCCAGCAAGATCGCCTCTGCGTGTCTACCAAGAATGGTGGATTTCATCCTGGGTGTCATGGGAGGCAGAGCTTTGAAATGTAATCCACAGTTGTTCTTATTAGATCTGTACAGTCAGTGTTTTTGTGTAGACAGACGCTCATATCCTGGAGTTACAGCTCGTGTTGTTTTCTCTTGTTTGAAAACGACATTTTTGTGGTTACAAAAATGTTACGTCTATCCTGTGTCTCATGATGTTTTGCAGCCGAAAACGCTGAAAATCACGAGTGGAACCTGGTTGAAAATTTTGCTTGACAGCTCAACTCAAGCTAAGGGCTTCCCACAGACGAGCAACGTGTTTTACTGTCGCTGAGTTACACAGAATAGATCCGTAAATCAAGGAATCAGTAATTTGACATTTTGTGAGATGCACTTATTTGCTTTTTGCCCAGAGCAAGTGATTGATACCACTCCCATAACCAACTGCTAATAAATATGGAGCTACAACCAGCAGCTAGTTAGCTGAAACTTGTAAACAGCTGGCATCAGTCAGTCCAAAGGCGACGACTGCCAGCTGTTTCTACTGTTTGCTTGTCTTGATGCTAAGCTAAGCTAACCTGCAGCTGGAGGTTGCCTTGCATTGAGTGTACATCTGTCTTTAAAAGAAGGCAAATGAGCGCATTTCCCAAAATGACAAGCTTGAAAACAACAACAGCAGATTATTCAAACTGTCCTCTGTGTCACAGGAACCGAACTGTTCTCATTCCCTGCTGCCCTGTGACATAAGTCCAACAAAACATTGGTACATTATAACACTGGTCAGTGGTGGATGAGAAGACCATGAGCTCCTTTTAAACAAACCCTCAAAGATTAAAGAAAGTGCAGGTAAACCCACAAAGCAGGCACTGCACTGTACAAACCTTTCCATAAATATTTATTGGAGTTGTATTTAACTCAATGTAGTGAAGAACTGAAGTGCTTTACCTGGTCAGTTTTTAGTGGAAGGTGTTTTTGCACCGAGGTAAAGAGGATTTTATCAGTGCAGGGCTGCTCAGAGGTAGGACAGGTGCCTAGATCAACCCTGATTCTCCAGGGGGGGAAGCAGGCAGTGAATGAATGACTTGTCCTCCTTTGCCCAAGATGAGACAAATCGTTTTCCCTGCCACTTGCTGCTGGACAAGAGTGCTCAGTAAAGCCCCAGAGATGAGCGCTGGCTTGTACTCATCATTTCCCTTTGATTTAGTTCCTCTCTATCAGACAGTGAGATACCATCTCTTCACTCCTGTGCCACCCTCTGCCCTCTGTATTCTGTCAAAGAGTTACTGAGCTCTGACACTTGGCTGCTGTCTTATGTAAAGACAGACACTCCTGCAGTTGAAGCGCACATGGCGGGAGACATTTTTTTACAGATAGACTTTTAAGAGGCCCGAGTCATGCGTGTGTATGTATGATCCAGGGGTTTACAATGTAAATAAAAGATAACGGCTTTGTATTTGTTGCGTTTCGCTGTTTGTGGCGCTCTCTGTAATGATCCTGTCATCGTTTTAGCCAAAAGCATGATGCTCATGATGACTGTCAAAGGAACTTGGTTCTGTTACTTTTCTCTTTGTTTCTTTTACAGAATGTCCAGTTACATAATGTACAATAACAAAACAATAAAGTGATGACGAGTTGAATATGTAGATCAGCTTCCACTGTGGTTTGGAAATATTCTTACGGGACACTGCACCAATTTTGGAGACATGACATTTTGGAAACGTTCATCTTCTCCACAGACGATAAACCCTGACTCTGGTGATCCCTTGACTTTCCCTGGTGCACCATCATGAGAAACATTTGAGGTCCTGGGTGAAATGTCTCAGTAACTGTTGCATCAATCACTGTGACATTTGATTCAGACAATGTCCACCTCTGGAGGACTTGTAGTTTGATCCCCTTACGGTTCTTCTAATAGTTACATTTTCGACCAAACACCTGCAAACAGACCTGAACCTGAGCTGTACATTGCCTTTAGTTATAATTAGTAAATGTTGGCATGCCCACAGGCTAAACATCATGGTACTCGTTGAACATCACCATGTTAGCATGCTGTTGGTAGCATATAGCTCAAAGAACCATTTCTTCCTATGCGTAGCACAGCTGTGTGCTCTGAGCTTGCTGAACAGTGTGCACTTGTATTTTGAACCTCTGGGACCCTCATTGTGTTGAGCTCTCATTGGATAACTGATTTTGCACTATGATACACCTTCATGAGAACATTTGTGAAATACTTTATATGTTTTTTGAGTGACAGTTGCTTTCTTCGCACAATCAATTTCCCACTTATTTGCAAAGTGAACATGGTGTTATTGTTTCACCATCATCGAAGAAAGAGCGGGCGGTTGCCACGCCCATAGAAGCACATAGCTATGTGTTGCCTCTGTCTACCTTGACGTTGGTTTATCTTTTACAAGTTGCCATCACCACATAACATTGGCAACCTCGGAAACCACAAGAAAGACAGGAGTTCATTTCACTCATACCTGAGAGCTTTATTACCAGCAGTGATCAAACAGATCAACGGATCAGTCTAGGAGCAACATCCACTGTGGGCCAATAAACTTAATTCATGATATTAGTCAGTTAAACTTTATAAAGCTTATAAATGGAGTCATATGGATTTTACCATTTGTCTATTCTAAGATACAACCTATTGAGTTGCATTGGGGCTACAAACCAGAGTATTTTAGGTTCTGCTGTACCAATTTTAAATCTAGTTAAATCTAATCCTAAATTGCCCAATTATTCCTTCAAATGAGGTGTCTGTTGTGTATCTGCTCCTGTCGATGTGTTAAATCTTGGTTTGTCTCTCCGTGTTTCCGAAATGTTCAGTGTCTGGAAGGCTATGATCAAATTACAAAGTCTGTGTTATGGTGTCTCGGTTCTTGAAATTCATTTCACAAGCCCTCCAGGTTCCTCCTAAAAACATTGTACAAAACCAGAAGAGTTTCTATTCTTGACTTATGGCACAGTTGGCATCCCATAAATGTATGTGTCAGAGTCAGCTCAGTTGATGTAAGTATAGGTTAGTGCCATAGTACTATAATTAGGGTAGTCTTGACACTCAGTTACTCGTGCAGGCTTACACGTGCAGCTCTCTGAGACATAATCCAGACCTTGGTCTAGTACGAGGGTTGGACACACAGCAGTGCAAAAGCCACCAGTCAGATAGTCCTGAAATATTCTGGGTTGCCGTTTTTGTTTTTTACTTTTTTTGTGCAGTAATTCAGTTTGTGGCTCTGGGGTCTCCAGAAGCAGCAGGAGGCCAGAAGGGATGCAGCTTCAGTGGTGAACAAAGCAAAAACACAGAGGACTTCTGGTTCACCACAGCAGGGTTCTGGCCAACTGACTTGAGAAAGTGTCCGGGTCAGGCTGTGTTCAGCAGGAGGAAAGAACTGGTGGAACAAGCACTTTGAGGACCTTCTTGACATGACCAACAAGTCTCCTGTGGAGGAGGCAGAGTTGGAAGATTCAAGGGAAGCCTTATCAATAAACCCGGCAAAGGTCTCTGAAGTAGTCAAGAAGCTTTTCTACAACAAACAAGTGGGAAAAGTGTCAGTGGTTCTCATTCTTTAAAATGGCTTCACAGTGGTATCACACTGGTTAACCTCCCTGTGGAAGTTTAATGCTGTGTGAAGGAAAAGATGCACGGACTAATTGTCAACCCTCAAATCCAGTAGAAGAGCTGCAGATTCAGGTCTGGACATGGAACAGTGGACAAGCCTCATAACATTATAAGGTTGTTGGGGGGTTCACTGGAAATCCCCAAATCTAGTCCACATTTATTTTGTGGACTTGGAGAAGGCATGAAGACCATGTCCCATCGGGATTCCTGTGAAAGGTCCTGTGGGAGTATGGGGTACCTAGTCTCTTGTTGACAACCATTTTGTCAAACTCTTTTTCAGAGGGTTGACCTCCATCAGGGTTGTATTCCAGAGAACCTCAGAGCACAAGATCAGCAGGTGGTTTAGTGCAGCATCAGTAGTAATGTGGGTATTGTAACGGGCATCAAAGCAAAACTTTCTATTCACCAGTTCATCTGCATTCCAAACCTCACCTTTGGTCTTGGGCTTTGAGTAGTGTCTGAAAGAATGAGATCAAGCAAGCAGTTTGGATGATTTCCTCAATAGGGCAGCTGGGCTTACCCTTACACATAGGGTAAGGAGCTCACACCAGAGGGATCTTAAAGTATTGTCATAGCTTCTTTGTATGGAAAGGAACCAGTTGAGGTGGTTTAGGCATTTGATCCCAGAACGAGCTGGAAGGATTATACCTCATCTGGTTTCTGGGATTCCTGAAAGAGCTGGAAAATGTTGCTAGGGAGAGGGCTGATAGATGGCCGATTCATTTCTTTTACGTTCTGCATCTTTTTTTAATTAGTGAAAATCATAGACATTTGTGGGGGGGTCGCACATTTTCCACAAAACAGTTTACTGATTCTGTAATTTAATATATAGCACAAAACAGTGTTATTCTGAACATGCTTGTAATCATGCACCTTGTCATGTGTTGACTATATCCTATGTGGTTTGGTGTCTATAGAGGAAGAATGAGAATAATGCTGAGTCACGTTAAACCATTCGGGGTATGCTCTGTTTTGAGCAAGCTGTCTGAGTTGAGAGAATTTTGCTAAGCTGAATGTGTTGAAAAGATTGACAAGGAAGGAAGGAAATGACAAAAGCTGTTCCCTCCAGCTCGTATATCACTCTCACAGTCTGTCTATATCAGTTTTAAATAAAAACCCAAAGGTCTCATACTGATATGTAAGCGGGGCCACAGCCATGGTTATATTAATCATAGTAATTTTGGTTCTTAGTTGCATTAGTTGGATGGATTGCCATGTTATTTTGCAGTCACTGATGTTCCCCTCTGAATAACTGGAAATGACTTATGCGTTCCTCTGACCGGCATCATCATCACATCAAAACATAACTAGTCCAATAATGGTTTATGGACCAACCACATGCAAAACTTACATTCCCATCAAGCTTAACTGTACTTTGTGTTTACTGCTAATTCTAAGTGTTACAATGCTAGTACACTAAGTAAAGATGTTAAACATTATTATTGTAGAACTTCAGTGCATTAGCATTGTCACTGCATGCCGATGTTAGCATTTAGCTCAAATGGCCGTTAGCATGGCTGCAGACGTGGTTTTGGTAATACCTCTGAGCAAACTTTGACTTAAAGCATTGCACTTTTAATTAAAAAGAGAAATCCTAAGGGAGCATTCAACAGTTTTTAAGTCTTTGGCGGACAAAAAACCAGTATTGGTGGCAACTTTTGTATACTTTTAAACTTGACTAAGCTAAAATGTGGTCTTAATTAACAGATTGTGTTGTTCTGGGAGACAATCTAAGAATTTGCTTAGAAATGGGAGACCAATAAAATAAAGGGCAGTTGAATTTTGATCACACTCACTGAAATACTACCATGAAGTACATTTCAGTGAGCCACTAGATTCTAGTAGATCAACCCATAGGTCATCATCGCAGTGTCTTCCATGTGGCTTTGTTTGAAGGCTTTGGCCATCACACTGTTTTTGATTGTGGATTTTTACATTTTCAAGAAAAGAAGGAGAAACTCTACAAAATAAAAAAAAGATGCAAGTAGGGTATGAAACTGCTGGTTTGTCTTTTAATAATTTCAACATAACACATGACAACTCAAAGATACACGGTACTGTACAATAAGTCAATAGTTCTGTTGTTGTGTTCATCATCTCTTTGGATCAACCAATATACAAATCTGTCACTTTTACATTGCAGCAACTGATTGCATGTGAGATATGTAACAAAAAAAGCAAGACTTCTTGTTTTCTTTCTTTCTCCGAAGCACATCATTTATATAGTTCTCCCTGTAGTTGATAAACTCCATGCTATATAAAATAGTAAGTGAAATGAATGCAAATATTCTATTTTCTTTCACCTTTTTTCATTCCAGAGGTGGCTGTAATAGCAAGTGATAAAAATAAAATGGGCTAAGTCACTAAACGAGATACACAAAGAGGTTGGAATGCAAGACTTACATTAAGCTAGAAATATATAAAACTACATGTGGATGTTGCCTGCAGCAGACAGTACCCAGTTTCCTACTAAAAGCAAAAACAAAGAGAGGGAGAGAAAGAAAGAGCAATATTAAATTCAAATCAGTTTTCCTCAGGCTTAAACTGATGAACAAATTCCCTTAAAATGTTTGTGTTCTGCACCTAGCAGTAAAGAGGAAAAGGTGAGGATAAGTGCATCCCTAGCAGGTGCAGGTCGAGGTAATGGAGCTACAGCCAGTCCGAGGAACAGAACAGCATGACTGTCAGAGGTCAGGAGAGGAGCCATTTCATATTTTTATAATATATAGTGATAAAGAGTCGATATTAGTCTGATTTGGCAGCGGCTTTTTGTGTCAGCTCAGACTACAGAAGCCCATTTCCACCAGAACTTTACTGAACACGTGGGCAAAGATTCTAATGGTTGTCTCACTTTATGAAATACTGTAGCAAAGTCAAAATATGGCACTACGAACTTTACGCTAACTGAAAAAAAATATGTTTTTAGGATACATAAAAATGTAGAGATCACTATTATGAGATGTTCTTGTTAATTCCAATCCTAATTCACAATTTTAAGTCACAAGTACAATTCGTAAGTCAAAAGGTTTGACTTCATAAGTCATAATTCAGTCACATAATAAGTCAAATTTTATCTGAGTAGCTTATAATTTTGACCTAGTAGGTCATTTTTCTTAAATAACCATTAGTATTTTCATATTCATCTTGCCCAGATCTTCATGGTTTATTTAGAAATAAACTTCAGTACATATCGAGGTACATGTGTACAGACAGGGCCTGTTTTCCCAGAATGATCCCTCTGTGAGGAACGACTGATCCAGTCCTGGGTGAATCCCTCCAGAAAACACTGATCAGTGTCTCACAGATTCAAAGGCGACCACGCACACACCTCCAACATCTAGACTTTTCATTTCGGTCTTAAAATATCTGAAAGTTTCATCTAACGTGAATTTAAAGCCACATGTGAGTCCGCTTTGCAACGATAAACAGAGGCTGCGCACTATCGCCGTTCATTAATATGAGTCTTTATCAGCATGAAGCTGCTCCTTTTGTCAGGGACAACCACTTCAGTGACGACGGCTGGGAGCTTTAAGTGCTATATCTTGGGGTCACTCTTGACTTAACTTTTGTCCCGTTAAATGCTCCAAACTCAAAAATGGCCCGTGAAGAGAAGTTTCTCAGTGGTGGGCCGCGGATTCGACATTCCGTCTCGTTTCTCGCTGCCTCAGAAAAACAGAAATGTTGTTGCTGTTCTCTTCAAGCACTTGGCCGTAAAGGTTTTAATGCAATACATTTGAGAGAGAAGGCAAAGCTTACTCCAAAACAAAAAGGTTTCAAAAGAGGAAGGGGCAGGGGGCTCTCATGTAGAAGAATATTAGTGAAAATCTATCAAAAATACTGTTATTCTTTTGGAGAAGAGAAATACACAAAGATGGATAAAGTCTACACATCAAACTAATGGCACATACATATACAGGATCAATACAAAATTAAAAACATATGAACATATAAGCTGAAATTTTAAAAGAAAAAAAATACTCTTTTTTTTTTT
This sequence comes from Datnioides undecimradiatus, assembly GCA_008933995.1. Lineage (NCBI taxonomy): Eukaryota > Metazoa > Chordata > Actinopteri > Lobotiformes > Datnioididae > Datnioides > Datnioides undecimradiatus. The sequence continues at coordinate 144,057 of WARS01003150.1, read as the reverse complement.
AAAAGGTTGAAAGTGCTAGAATTCAGATTAGCTCACAGAAACCCAGGGAGGACAAACTTAATACATGCCAAAAGCTTTTGCTTAACTTGCTTTCCTTTTTTTTTTAGGACTAAATGAGTATTTGTTACAAAAATATAAATGCTCAATTTGATTGCTACAAATCTGGCTTAAGCCAAGAGGGTTTTTCTTAAAAAACGACCTTTTTGAGCTTCACAATAAAGATCAAATTTGAATCCTGCCTTTTTCTTTCTTTTTTCAATATATCACATAATTTCTTTGAAAGGTGCCGACAGCGAATTTCATTTAGGATCACTAAAAAGTTTGATCATTTCACGAGAATCATCATTGATATAAAGACCTTCTGGGGGGAGGACTGGTAATAATAATTGAAATAATAAGTGTAAAATAAATTTCAAATTAGTTCAGAACTTTGATTATAAAATCGAGGGGGGCTTTTTTGCCGATGGGGTCGTGATCAAACAGTCAGACTGTGGGGAAGCTTTTCCTGCATCAGTGCGTGCTGATTCTAAATATTCAGCTGCTCCTACCCTCCAAGGGGAATATTCACCTGTCCACCACACAGGTGCAATCAGCTGCTCGTCGTCGGGGGTTTCATATCCTACAGTATCAGAAATCGGATAAAACACTTGTAGCATTTTGTAACAAGCTATTGTGCAAAAATGTAGTTTCTTCTCCCCAGGTTTTGGTAAGAGAAAATAAAAAACAAATAAAAATGAGGTGATGTGTTGTGTTGTTTTTTTCGAGGTCCTGTTTTATACAAACAGAAAATAATATATCATATGACAACAAACAAAACAAATATATGACTATGAGCAATACCCCAAGCAGTCAGTCATGTGTCCCCCCCTGTGCTTTGAATGTCAAAGCCTGGGAATTTGGTGACCGCGCTCTTCCGGAACATCGCTGTATTTTCAGACCCTTTTCCTTTGACTCTACAAAGCAGCTGAGAGAGGAGGAGGAGGAGGAGGAGGAGGACAGAGAGGATGGGGCCCGGGGATGATGAACACTATGTCGGTTCGGTTTGTGCATGTTTTCAGCTGTCCATCTTTTTCAAAGTTGAAATGTTCTAGTGGTCTACAGTTGTCGTCCATCAGCAACCGTAGCTAAAAGCAGCAATATGTATTTTTTTTTATGTGCTATGATTTTTTTCCTGTTGGTTTTTTTTTTTGTTTTTTTTTTTGCTTTTTGCTTTTTTTTGTTTTGTTTTGTTCATGTTCACTCAACGTCAAACGGTGGCTGGGGACCACCCGCGGCGACTCATTTGCGCACATTTTTATGAGTTATGGATATGCCAGTTGTGTTGGTCATGCCACAGACAGAACACTAGATAAAGAGCACCTATTCGACTTTGAGGTTTAGGTTAACTTTGGGCTCAGGTTTTTATAGGCTGGTGGTGAAAGGTTAGACAGGATCTAAACTCCAGGACATCCAAAACCACTGAGCTCGGAGTGGAATCGTGCAGGATTCCATCTCAGCGCAGGGGTCACATATTCCACTGGTTACAGACCTAGAAAGATTCATAGGCCTTCCATTTCAGCATCCCTATGACACAATCTACCTAGCTCAAATCCTAAATGATTATTAAGCTACTAACAGCCTTCTATAGATTTCCCATCCACAGTTCTGATTCCACTATACTAACTCAAGTACATTTAAAGGTAAAGATTGGATATGACAGAGAAAGCTTAAGGGAAAAAGCTAATACTTCATCCATTTGTTTGATCAAAAAAAAAAAAAAGCAAGATACACACAAATGTAAACCTGCCAGACATCAAAAACATCATCACTTAGTTTTAATACGTCTACCTAAAATACACCTTACTGAGATAAAAGCAATAATAATATTCATTTTTGAGATATTTCGTACACTGCAATAACATTCTTTAACACATTTTTCCTCATCTGTCACTGTAATTCTGTCGTTTTTTTGCCATTCACATATGTCAGGGTTCATCATTACCATGATGATGCATCTTTTTTTTTTTTTTTTAAACTGCCTAAAGATGTGTCGGTGTTTTAATTCAGAAAACTCAAGACATATTTTAGGTGTGCTGGGCAGCCAGGAAACAGCTGTAATCATCACTATCGTGGGAGCTTTAACAGATGGCTGTTTGAAGGAAGACACGTGAAGGAAGGAGAGCGAGGAGAAAGTCATTGTTTTTAGGTAAAGTCGAAAGGTTTCCCAAGGAGAACCCTAAAGGTGAAGTGCCTTCTGCTAAAAAAAGTGCTTCTCTTGAGGAACAGTTTTTTAAAAAAGCATGATATTATATCGTTTTTAACCAACTCACACAGTTTCACATTTCTTTCTTTCATTTTTTGTTTTCCTTAAAAAAATGCATGGCCGTGCGTGTGATCGGTATTTGTGTTTTGGCAGCTAACAGGTCACTTGTCAATCAATCCAAAATGACCCGACTCTAGGAGCAGTTACCGTTAAAAGCGAACAATAGAGGAGATCCATCCAATCGGGTTTGAAGAGCACTTTTTTTCGAGGCAGGGGTCGCGTTTGTGGCTCCAGGCGAGCCGTCTGTGTAAGGTTTTCAGGTTCGATCGTTGACTCAATGTCTACATTTCATCTTTCCTTCACTGATCTCTCTCCTTTTCACACTGATCGTGACAGTTTAGGTTATTAGGTGGATCAAAACTCAAGATGAGACACATTCTACCATGTTCTTACATTTGGAAAAGAAAAATAAAGGAAAACAAAATATCCACTTCAAACTATATTTTTTCTGGGTCACAACAAGACAGATAATCTTCACTAAAATTATCTTTGATTTTTTTTTTAATATTATTACTTTAGAAAGTATGCAGTACCACGCCTTCAAGCCTACTGATCCTGCCCTCTATACTACTGAATAGGGGATGGAAGGGGGATAAAAGGGAAGTAACTGGAAATAAAAAAGATGGGTTAATACATTGTTATAACTATAGGATAGGAGAAAAAAGCCCAAATAAAAGCTGCTTCAACTTCTTTTCTCACCTTTTCCTTTTTGCTCAAAGGGGTTTTACTTCCTTTTAAGGCTCAATCAAAAGCTTTTGTGCGCTTTCATTTAAGGCTTCTAAGTGTTCGTTTGTGTATCCATTTATTCTAATTCTCCCACTTTTTGATCACGCCCTGTAAAGAACAACAGCCTGAAAAATCCACCCAGGGCTGAGCTGAGGCTGGTGTGGAGGCAATATTGGCTGGGCAGGGCTCGGCCGGGCTGGGCCAAGGGCTGGCCTTTCACTGGAAGGCCTGGTGGAAGCGAGGCAGTGTGGTGGTACTAAGGCTGGAGCTGAACACTGATGGGAGGGGGTGCAGGGGTCCGAGGCCCAGACCCCCACTGGAGCTCTGCTGCTCCTGAGGTTGCGGTTGCAAAGAGGTAAGAGGTGCTGTGGCGACGGCAGCTGCTGCCGCGGCGACTGCTGCAGCATGGGGCTCGGCAGCGTGCAGAGATGAAGAGGAGGAGATGGAAGAAGAGGAGGAGGTCGCAGATGAGGTGTAGCCCATCACCAGACCTCCTGTGCTCATGGGGGCACTGTAGGGAGGCAGGTTTAGGGGCAAGAAACCCAGCAGGTGGGAGAAGTCCATGTTAGCAGCACACAGAGACTCAGCGATCACCGCAGGGCTCTTGGACAGGAGGGGATCCCCGCAAAGCTCATCCGCCAGGCCCGAGGTGGGCTCCAGTCCGTCCTTGGGGGGCGAGGCAGCAGCGTGAGGCTCTGCAGAGGGAACCGGGCCTGGCGAGCCACTCTGCAGATCCATGAGGAAGCTCTCCATCTCCACTTTCAAGGGCTTATCCAGCAGGTATGAGGTAGATCCCAGCTGGTATTTGGGGGCTGGCTGGGGCTGGTGCTGCTGCTGGGGAGCTGGAGGTTGGTGGTGTGGGGGCAGTGGAGGGGAATGGTGATGGTGGTGATGGTGGTGATGATGGTGGTGGTGATGGGAGTGTGGGTGAAGAGATCCAGGTGATTCCATGTGGCATCCCATGCCCATAGCTGCAGACAAGGAACCGGGCATCAGGGATGGGTGTGGGTGACCCACCCCAGAATTTGACATGGCCTGGAGATGGTGGGGGTTGTACATGCCCATCGGAAAGGGGGCCCCACTGGGGAATGGTTTGCCCATCATGGGGTCTTTGTTGGGACCCATGCCGCACATCATGGGGCTGAGCTCCTCCTTCACAGTGCAAGGTGGTGACCCAGAAGCTAAAAGACCTAACATATCAGGAGGCTCCGTCTTGATCTTCAGCAGCTCCTGTGAGTGGCTCTTCTTCACATGGCGTGTCAGATGGTCCTTCCTGCCGAAGCGTTGGGCACAGTACTGGCACAGGAAGTCCTTTCGGCCCGTGTGGACCACCATGTGCCGTCTCACATCCTTCCGTGTGTAGAAACGACGGTCACAGTGATCACATGGATGTTTTTTCTCCTTGGTGCCACCCGAAGACTTCCCAGAGTGGCTCTTGAGGTGCTCCAAGAGCACAGGTGTGCTCTCGTAAGTTTGCATGCACACTTTGCAGGTGAGATCCCCCGCTGTTGCAGAGTGCATGGCCACATGGCGCTTATATCCCAGCTTGGTGTTGTAGTGCTTCCCACACTCATCGCACTTAAAGGCCTCCTTGTTGGGGTCATGGGTCTGCAGGTGGTTCTTCAGGTGGTCTTTTCGGTGAAACATTTTCTCACAGAATGAGCACTGATGGGTCTTCTGCGGAGAGTGTGTGGCCATATGCCTGCAAACGAACACAAGAAAACGAGAGATTGTTTCAGGGGTTTGTTGGGAGAAGTTACACATTCCTTGTCTTATTGTCATGTTTGCAGTGCAGTCTGCCAACACATGCTTAAGTGAGGCATGAATTCCTTTCATTGAAACCCCTTGTGTCCATACATACGGAAGTGAGTCACAGTGGTTTGTGGTTCGGCCCTAAAAAAGATTTTGGAACCACTTTTTATGATTCACCAGATTCCAAACATCCTAGTATGTTGATGAGTGTTTGAGTCATTTAAACCTGCATTGCTTGGTTTTTTCGGTCATTTACAGGAAACAAACCGTGAACACAACACTAAATATAATCTTCTTGTAAAGCTGCTGTAACAAAAGTGTTAGCAAACAGGTGCTTGTTCACACATCCCGCAGTTACGGAATGATATCAGCATCCATTTGGAGTCAGCTTCTTCACTACTTGAAAATAATAAATTCAATATTTAGGCACCTTTTAGCTCTTTTTTGGTCTCCACCAGGGTAAGGATAGTTCAGTGGATATAAAAACCCACTGCTCATGACGGTCTTAAACCAAAGTGAAGTTGGACGCCAGGAAACCAAAACAATGAGCTGAAAGATGCTAAACCTCTGATAATTATTAGTTTGGTATTACAAGCAGATCCTTTCACATGTAAGTCACTGTTACTATCAAACTATCATTGCAGGTGCGAGCTGGGCAAGTTACTTAGCTCACACCTGTTGAATAAAAGTAAAAGTTATGTCCTTTCTGATGTGGGGCTGAGTGACGTGATTAAGGTTCAGTACCTGAAGAGTTTATATTTCGAGCTGAAGGCCTTGGGACAGTGTGGCTGCGAGCAGTGGAAGGGTTTCTCTCCTGTGTGACTCAAAGCGTGGAGCCGGAGCTTCTCTTGCGAGGCGAACAAGGCCCCGCACACCAAACACTCGTTCCCACTCGCTCTCCCTACCTCTTCTCCTTCTTCTTCCCTCTCCCTCTCTTTCCCCCTCTCTCTCTCTCTCTCTGTCCGTGGCAGTGGGGCGGCGCTACCAAACAGCTTGGCGGCAGTCCGTCGTCCCTCTTCCTCCGGCGTCAGTGCGGTAATACGGTGTGAGGCATCGGCGGCAGCAGCTGCCATGGCAGCCCTAGAGTGCCGCTGCCATGAAAATTCACTTGTGGCTCCCCTGCCCTGCAGGCTCAACGTGGGAAGTGGTTAGGTGTTGTCAAGAAGAAGAAGCTCACAGGATAGGCCAATGATCCAGGGGAAACATCAACGAAAGCCTAAATCTGCGGTGAGACAGAAGGTACATGATTTAAAACACAGTGCATGCAAATTTCTGGCAATACTGAACATATGGTTGTCATAATGCCTGCTTTTTACCTGTTTGAATCCTACTCTTCTTTCTTTTGTCTGAACTTTCCTTCTCTAACTCTCTGCTTCAATCGTTCCTCTTCTTAACTTCCTTGTCCTCTCCTCCTCACCCAGTCCCAACAGCTATGGTTGGCGGTGAGTGGGAAACACTGCTTTGCATTTTTATTGTTCTGCAGGGAGAGAGCAGACAGGGCAAACACAAAGGTAAGTTGACGCAAAGTGATTCCAGTGTATTTTTTGAAAGCCTTGCAACAAAACGCATCAGTGCAGACAACAGCTCAAACCCTCAAAATCCACACAATTCAGAAACCAGGCCTCTTCATCCACAGATTCGACAAGTTTGACTAACCATCGTGTGCCTTTAGCAAAATCCAATTCAATTCAAGTTTCCTTGGTGCTCACTAGGGGGCGCTGAGTGACAAGCCTGTCCAACATGACAGAAGCGCAAAGGATTAGCAAAATAACTGTTTTGTGAATGATGATTCTCAATGACCACAATACCTTTACTTGTGTAACCGTATGTGAGTGTAATTATGCAGCCTCATCCCTCATCATGTGTGTCTTCAGATGACAGCACGGTGCACAAAGACAGCTTTGTGTGTGTTAATGTGTGTACATGTATGTACTTGTTATGAAACTGGATAAGGCTCCTGTAATCCTTGGGAAAACACAGAAACACACACAACCCCCAGGGTAGAGAGAGTGACGGGTGGGGGAGGTGGGCAGTGTTTACGCCACACACTCAGGCTTCCCGGAACCAGCGCAACCTGAAGTCCACGGCTTCTTGACAGGAGCAAAAAGTTGAAAGGGCTGAAGTGAGATGAGTTACCGAATGTGTTACGTGTTACTGCTGAGCTGCAGCTGTTTACTGAAACAAACCGCTAACTTTTCTGACTTGTGTTCCCAAGAGAGTGCTGAACTCTCTGTCCCTGTCATCTCTGCATTCCCTTATTTACCTTCAGTGACCTCTGTGACCCCTGCTAGCTAACACGCCGGCTAAGTCCAAGGTTGAGCGGACACGCCACTGATCACAATGTTAGCCATCAGTCATGTGAACCGAGAGTGCGTGTGACTACCATAAACACATGTGGGCATATGTGACAGAACACACACACACACACACACACACACACACACACACGCATGAGGTCTGCACATACATACACAGCTCCAAATGTAATGGCATCCGTTCTATGTGAGAGGTCAATGGGTTGAGAGAGACAGCTTTGATTGTTTTTGCAGATGCTTTTGTTTACATGTTTATGCAGAAATGCGCAGACGTGTATGCGCAGGCTGGCACATGTGGCGGAAACATGCACGTATGAGTGAGTGCGTTCGTTCTGCACAAGGTACACTTCAGCACATGCCTGCTCACGTATGTCGCAGGGTGTGCATGTGCATACATGTGTGTTTGCTCTCATAATGTATGTGTGTTTACAGCGGTGGTTAAGAGGACCTGACAGCTGTAGCGTTGTGTGGTGGTCATCACCCAGCAGGGAGGGTGCAGGGGGGTGACACCCGTCCCATTGACCACCCTCAGGGAGCCAGGCTCTATTGTACAGCCTACCCACGTCGCACATTCCTGGCCTGAACCATGCCGTGTCGCCCTGCCTCTCTCCTCCGCACACAACAGCACATGCAACACACAGAGTTCTGGTCACGCCGAATGCAACATCATGTACAACCCCTCACCCTACACCCCCTCCCCACAAGCCAGCAAGCTCAAACGCACTCACAAAGGTGCGCATGCAGGCAGGCACACACAGTACAATGAAGAGAAGCCGCGCCGTCAAGTTATAGAAATAAACCAAATAGAGCCTGAACACGCAGGATGCACCACAATCCCGTGATCATTTCAGTTAGAATTGTTAAGTTAGTCCACAAATCCACACCGTACTATGAAAATCAGAGTGAGAGATCATTCGGTTTGCTCAGCTCAAATGCTGAGGTGCATTGATGTGCTGTCACGCCCGATGATGGGTCACAGTAGTGATGAAGGTGAGAATCTCCATACAAGTCCAATTAAAGCGCATTCTGCATTGGGACAGTAACATATATTGTCTTTTGGTTGAATTGTACTGCAGTGAGATACTGTAATTATGAAAGTCTAATTTGAATTGAACAGTAAATGTAAACTTAGCGCAGCAAAAAGAGACAAGAACCAACTCGTAATTCGAGTTCTGAAAGAGGTTTTATGTCCCCTGTGACCTTAGTGACAGCACAGGTGTTACTAATAACATTAACAGCGTCCGTGCTCTGTTCTAGTGTCTCGGTAAGTCATGACAGTGGGCCGGCGTGCACAGCGCCAGGACCCTGAAACTGAGGCAGCTAAATGGAACTCAGCCGTCATTAATCTTCGTATTTACACCTGTGCTTTTCATGCTGTGACATGTCAAAAGAGCAGAGATCAATGCACCTCTGCACAAAAGACAACTTTTTTTTTACATACTCTATATAAATATTACAGTACACGTGTACAATCTTATGTGTTAAACTGCAGATTATTTCTGTATTGATTCAGTATGAAGTCTATCTGACAGACACACTGCTCTGACTCATCATCAGGTGGGGTCTTATCAGCCAACAGGTGTGCTTACTGGTTCTCTATCAGCCAGTCACAGAAGCACAACCATGTTTCTCTCCATGTCAAAGCAGCGAGCAGCGCGTGCATCAGGATCCTCCTGACACGACCGTGCTGCACTTCACACGTTACTGTTCCTCATTATATATGAATCAAGCAGCCCGGCTCAGGTTCCTCTCATGTGTCACATGAATTAAACTCTGTTCGATGTTGTTCAGTGAACCCAGGCCATCAGACTGCAGCCGTGGTTTACATGGCACACATCTGTGTCTACATTCAACAAACAATATGTGCAATATGAGCAGGGATGTAACTGAAAAAGGTTCAGCAGGCATTTGTCTGTAAAACAGGACAGTTGGCATCTTCTCAACTCTCTGAAGAGCTAAAGCACAGAGATAGGAAGGCAGCAACACAGCTGGAATTAAATCAAATCAGGTAGTTTAGGTAATACTTGTGATTGGTTTCAGGGACGTTTTGCTCCATTCTGATGGTTAATACACTATGTCAGGGTTTAAATCTGACTAACCACTGAATGGTTTCCAGTGCTGGTCCAGTGGGACTCCCTGTAGAAATCCAAGAAAACACTGAGATGGGACATAAATCATTTTCTGTGAAGTGAAAACAAGACAGCTGGAAGCCCGGCTGTCCGCTCAATATTCATTGTTGCTTCAAACGCGTCATTAAAGCAGCAGCATGTCCTATAAGATTACAGGCTTCTACTTGTTTACTGGCCGGCCCCAGAAAACAAAACATCCACACCGACCGCCCTTCATTTCTAGATTGCATACAACACAGATAAGAGCTATGACATGGAGTTAGATTCAGGTGGCGACAGTACTTCATTTAAAAAGAGTGTGACTGCTTTATTCTACTAAATCTACAGAACTGCTGTGGGTGTTAAAATGAGAATACGAACACGGGCTGAGTCTTTTCACTGGAGTGAGTGATGAAATCCTGTTTGCTGGTTCCATCTAATGCACTGTGAGGGGTTTTCTACTTTGTGTTTCTTCTTGTTTTAGACAGTTTGTTGGTCAAAACAGGTATTTTAAGACCTAATCTGTGGCTCTGGGAACACATGAGGGCTATTTTTCACTATTTTCTAGGCTAAATAATTCATTAGTTTATCAAGAAAAATACCTACAGATGAATTAATATCAAAAATAACCTTTAGTTTCAGGCCTAAATGTCCTTCATCTGTGATTCTGTTTGTCATATGAGCACAAACACACTACTCGGGTAGTAGGTCACAGGTCAGAGTACACAGCGCTTCTCGACCAGGCTTTTCCACCGGCATAAACAGCACCACCGCAGCCATTTCCAACCGCTAATCACGCTCCACCGTCGCTGCAGTCATCACAGAGTAACGAGCACACTGCTGCAGCGCGGAGCTTCATTCCAAAATGGCAGATGCCGCTTCGACAAACACTCCACAGCGCGTTCACACTGAACCTCTGCTTACTTCCCCTAATCAAAAACGCTGAAAGCAGAATTGAACTGCCACTTTCCAACTGCCCGGGTGTCTTTAGTTTCTGTCCTGGATGAAAGAGCTTCCACATTCCTTTCCTGTGGGGTCAGAGGTCAGCCTCTGCACTGCCTGCCTGCCCGCCATGGCTCCCGCATGCTGAGTGACTAGTATTAACCCCTTCACTGCCCGCCGCAGCCATACCGAGCAACATGTGAGAGAGGTTTTCAGGGTTTGTCGGATTCTCTGCGGTGCTGATCGCACAATGCGGGACCAAACCGGGCCAAACCAGGCCAGACCAGACTAGAGCAGGCTGGTAGCCTCCTGCAGAACCACGACCCAGATAGCACAGCGCTGCAGCCCCTGTAGCTGTTTGACTGAACCGTACGAACACACTAAATATAGAAAGTGAGTTCACTGTCCGCAGCTTAGGTGACAACAGCCGCACTCGTGGGGGGAGGAGGAGGAAGGGGAGGAGGGCCTGGGGTGGTGGGGGGGTGGACAGGGAGCTCTGGAGAGGTGAACGCAAACATTTGAACTAAAACACAGAAAATGAGTGTTAATGACACAAGAAATGAGCCGTAGTGCCGGAAAAGCAGGCGCGTTGGACAGGGTGCTTTTTGTTTGTTGACTCGCGCACAAAACTGGATTCACCAACACTGTTTTCTAATCGTATGGACACGTGTAGCTACTCACATTACACATGCTGTCATTAGGCAAAACGGCCGGTTAGTTAATCACATCAAACACACTGACATCTTCTTTTTTTGAGGGAAGGTAGTGGGCGTGTTTGGGGCGAAAGCTTATGGCACATGATATTTTTAAGAAGAAGAAGCATATTTAGCCAGATAAGGAACCAGCCAGTGATGGAAAGTAACTAAGTACAGTCGGTTACTGTTCTTGACAGGTATTTGTACTTTGTATTTGAGCATTTCCATTTTATACTAATTTATATCTCCCTACGCTGCGCCCTCAAGGCATGCATCATGCTGTTTACTTCACTGTGCTTTGCCTGACAGCTATTAACTTTTCAGACAGCCTTTCCCTCCTAATAATAACTACAGATGTCCATATTTGGTGATTTTGGATTATAATATAATGGATTATAACCCTTTTGATCAGCTGGAAAATGCACGGACGGCAAGGGCTTGTTCATGCATGCACGGGCTTTTTAAAGATATGAGGTGAGCCACGCTGCACAAACATACGATGATCTCGTAGAAGACGTTGCGATGCTGTAGATGAACGCAGCCGAGCTCGACCTTAAACATCCACGGCAGCAGTAATATGAGTCCAGCAACATCAGACAGAGCACAGAGCGGTTTACTCAGACGACTGAAAGACTACTCAGACTTACTCAAGCAAGGTTTTCAGTGACTCTGGTTTTACTTGTAATGGAGTATTTTGAAAGTGTGGTACTGATTGCTCGCCCCCCCCTCGGAGCCAGGAGAGTCAGACTGAAAGTGAAACCGGGGGGGGGGGGTAAGAGCGAGGCAAACCAGAGGGGGATAAAGGATGACGGAAAAGGGAGGGGAAAACGGGGGGGTTGCAGGTCATGCTTTGCTAACCGCATTGATCAGGGCTGGAAGCCTGGGAGCACGAAGGCACCGCTGCTGCCATCAGCTCGCTTCGGCGATGTCGGAAAACAGTTCCTGCAAATCTCTTTCGTGGTGCTTTTGATCAAACTCTGAGCAGACTTCTCTCTCTCTGTAAGCATGTTAGAAGCTGCAGCTGATGGAAAACAACTGCAACACAGCATACATGATCATAAAAACACCTACATGCTGCAGGCCCTCGACAAATCTGCTACTCTCTGCTCTGATCATCTATTAATGCACAAAGCATCCAACACCTAGTTTGTCCAAAAGTAATCCACAGAGTTGGAATGAATGTTAGAGTGTGATTCCATGATTTCTATATTTCACAATGATTCCCAATCATCATTGGAGCTTGAAGTGCAGCAGATGTTGAGGTGAGGTCGTCCCGGAGTCACAGCACAGCTCATCAACAACCCCTCATGTATTTCAACAGTGTTCCCTCTCTGTCGTTCTCTCTCTCTCACTCCATCCTTCCTCCCGCCTCCTCCACCTCCTCCCCCAAGTTTCAGTTCCTCTCCTGCCTGTCTTTTCTGACCCCGGGTGAAACTCAACACATGGAGGGGCGTAGAGAGGCGGTGGAGGGCAAGAGGAAGAGTCCTTCCCCTCAACCAGAACCCAGCTTTGCCATGCCAAAACCTCACCCATCCCAACGGTTAGTCCTGGCCACACTGGGCCGGGATGTGGCCATAAAACCAGCACTGCTGCCCCGGTGTCCTGGCTAAAGATAGCCCGGGCTGTGGTCTGGCCGGGGGGGAAGAGGGCAGAGCTCATCTAACTGCCACCAAGGAACACCTTCATGTCTGCGCTGCCTGCTTCTCCTGACTTCACCCCGCTGTTACCAGCCGTATATTTCCTTCAACTGTCACTGCTCTGGTACTCATATTAGTGATGAAATCAAATGAAACGTAACAGTGATTCCACTTGTAACCAGCAAACAAACAGTTTACCGATCCAAACATCCACAGCGCAAAAAGAGGTGGACGTTGGACATTCATAGAAAGTCTATATATTTTTACTTTATAGTGGTGTTTTGCCATTTTGCCAGGACATGGCTGGATTCATCACAGGATTACAGATTACTGATTTTAAAGTTCTCAGATTATTAATACGTCTGCTGATTTAATGCCATCTGAACTTAAATGAAACCTGGACTGTGCAGTGATTTGACCTGCCAACACCCTCAGAACATATAACGTTATTAGAGAACTGCAGTTCAAAATTCCTTACATAATGTGCTGACATCAACATATTACAGCAGGCATTTTAATCAGATATGTGCTCGACATATATTCAAACTAGGCTGTAACATTCACAACGCAGCAGCAGAAGCTGCTCCTGGTGATCGGGGACGTATCTGCAGCTCGGCGCTCTTGTCGAGTGGAGTTGCTCAACTCCACCGCTGAAAGAAACCTCAGTTGCGTGCAGATTGGTGAGTGCACGCGTGTCACCCCATCCACAAAGACACATTCAACAGGTTGCGAGCAGGTCATATTGCATCTAATGCATATGGATATACGAAAAATGCCTAGCGTTGTTTTAGGTGCAGTGTTTTGTGCAACTATACAACTTGTGCAAAATGTTTATATTGGCAAAAAATAATAATTTCAAATCAATACAAATGTTATTTTATAAGTATTAATTATTATCAATAGAGATGTTATTCCATATTTTAATGCAACATGTATTTGTGGAGCCCGAGAGAGGCTCTGTGTTTACACTGTAACGCCATGTGTAAGGAAAGAGGATGCAGGGGTCAGTCAGGTTGTTGGGGGTGACACTGAGTCCACACTGCCTATTTGACACTGGGAATGTGTGTGTTAGCGAGACCGCGGGCCACGCGCTCTCTGAGACACGCACACACACACATAAACACACAGATGCATGAACAAGCCCTTGCCTATTCTCCCCACGTGAATGCACAGGCGCCGGGATCAACACTTCAGAATGTGTACAATCATTGGTGTAACCGAAACTAAAACCATGCGTGCAATCCATTAGTCATTCTGCAGGTTCCGACTGCATGGGCTCTACCATGTATTCATGTGCCGTCACTGTCGCAGACAACATGGACTGTGCAGGGACTCAGGTTTTTAAGTATGTAATCATAAAAATGACAAATGAAAAGCAACATACACTGGGAATTAGCTATAGGCTAATTAGTGGAAAGCTGTTTTTCCAGTCAAAAATAATGTCAATGTGTATTACTGACTGATATTTAATTATTAAAAACATCTTTGGGGGAATATCAGAAATATTCCTTTAATCTGGAGGCACATTAGTCCTCACTAACCTCTTCTGATGATATATGTTTATAATGAAATGTATATCACACGTAGACCAACACAGGATTCTATTTAACGTGCTGCTAGCTGTTCGCCCTGCAAACTGATGTTAACAGTGCAGCTTCCCTGCTGAGTGTTTGTTGCTCGTTCTTCTAACAAGGGTTCGTGGGTTCGTGTTTTCATGCAGGAGAAGAAGCTTTAGCAGTTGTTGTTAAATTGATTTATTCTGCGTCTTCATGGATATTCACGTGCTCATAAAACGGTTCCACTGTCTGAGTCGTTTTTCAGCTTCGGTGTGTTCACGAGCCTGAAAAACTACACAAATATTGTTTTACATGACTTGTTCAGAGTTCAGAGTTCTGTCTAGACCTGCTTTGTAAGTGCGTTAAGATAACCTCTGTTGTGACTTGGTTCTATACAAATAACACCAAATTGAACTGAATATAACAAACTGAATATGTGAGATTATAAAAACTTCCTTATGCTCTTCCACCTTCCAGGGGAGTTTATGGGAATTTTACATTTCACATGAATAAAACGCTAATTGAGAGGATGGAATTAGTTAGAGAGGCTAGCTGACAGGGGCTAGCTACTTAGCATGACAGTGAACCTGTTATATGTCAGTGAACGCATCCTCAGAGCCCAGAGCTTTGACACTGTTTTAACAAATGAATGTTTTATCCAGTACAAATGCAAATACAAGACAAGACAACACAAGAGTGAGTAGAAGTCAAATAGAAACACTGACAAACTGCCTTGAGACTCGTCCACCCCTGCTGGACAGACAGGTTTTAGACATTTAGCCTCAAAGCGTCTGAAAGCACGAGCACCAACTTCCTTTTGCTTTGCTGACTCATTTGCCTGCTTCCATTTGCACTGTTTTGACCTCCCCTGTGCTTCACCCCACCATCCTCCTCCTCCTCCCAGTGCATCTGCTCCTCCTTCATCTCTCCAACCCTCCATCCCTCACCCGCTCTCTTCTTTCTGCCCCGCGTGCCAATCCAAACACCCAGAAATCAGCCTGCGCTCATTAGCAGCCTCGTCTTCTCCTCCTCCTCCGCCGTCTCTTGCCATGGTCACCACAGACGCGTTTGGGAGGCACCTATCAAAATAAGCAGCCTTCAGCCTTCCTCCAGCGTGTACACGTGCACGCGAAAAGCTGGCACCCACTGTAAAACATCTCCCCCAAGTATAAACGACATCAAAGTGCGAAGAATAGCATCATCATCATTATCATCATCACAGCCACGACTATCTTTATTAGCATTAACGTCACCCTCACACCCGGCCTGGTACCGTCAGATCGAGAGGGAGACATCTGGGTAACACACATCCCTCGTTTAACGACGGCTGGGGTTTGGTGGAGACTAATTAGAAAATGAAGCGGCTCCACAAACAAACACCACCGGGGCGTCTCTCCAGTTCTCCACGCTAATTTGCGGTCGTTCTTCGAAGAAGCTCCCTCACCCGCCACCTATCCCGATCTGCACAGACGCTTGTGCAGGCGTGTCAGAGTACTCCCAACGATAGACACACACTCAGGAGTCTCACCTCACATCCCACTTTATCAGAGTAATGGATGATAATGGACCGACTCCTCTCCACTAACGGTACGAGGTGACGGGTTCGATCAGATACACGCGGGAAAATAAGCATGTTTGGTTTCACGCGGGACAGTCGCAACTTTGGTTATTTGTCATGTGTTTTCACACAGTTCTTCTCAGCGCAGGGAGCTATTCACACTGAAGTCACATGTAAACCCAGAGAGCTCTGTCTGAAGTTTAAGTCTTAGATTTTGCTAAATATCCTGTGCGACGTGATAAAATAATCAATAATAATAATATTGATAACTGTTAACGATAAGGCGTGCCTGTGTGTCATGATTTTATGGGGAACGATCAATGAGTCGAACTGAAATTACAATACTAAATAACAATAATAACAAATATAAACATCATAGAGGTAAAAATACAGTATGTTCAGTAAAGAGTCTGCATTAGACTAAAATAGAACTACAAGTGCCTCCCAGCTGCACGTCAGTACAGGAGTTAGGTCGGTGTACTTCAGTGTGCTTCAGCATTCTCCTGATGTTTGCAGTAACGGCAGTAAAATCACACTTCAGTCTCATTGTTGGTGAGCAGCGTAACGAAGTGCCAGGTCGGACCATCAGCACAGGATATAGTGTTTGCCTGGCACGGCTTTATCAAAATATTGACACTAAACACATGGACGGCGTGGCTGAGTGTGAGGCATGTGGGGTTTTTGTGTGGAGGAGTCAGTGTGTGTGTGCGTGTGTGTGCGTGTGCAGAGGTGATTCTGGGGAAAGCCCTTCTGGCAGGGAGTCCTGGCCGTGACACGGAGCTCCACAGCAGCCGGAGATGTGGGCACGGCGCCAGTGGGCGTCACGCCAATTGCCCTCCCCCTTTCTCTCTCTCTCTCTCTCTCTCTCTCTCTCTCTCTCTCTCTCTCTGACATATCTAAAGAGCAGAGCCTTTACGGACGCAACAAACATGCGAACTTTCACCACCACTCCTCTCTGCTATACTTTAATAACTATATGACATTACTGTATTAAATATGCAGGCATAATTCTCATTAACCATATTAACATAATAATGTGATATAGCGATATGATGACCCTGTTGATACAGCCATGTGTTAGCCATGTGTGTGAGTATATTCACTGTCTTTTAGCTCCTGTTTGGTCTCTACCAGCTCCTGAAGGTAACATCTGTCTCTACAGCTGTTAGCTGCCCCGTGTCCACCAGCTGGTCTCTAACTGTGTGTGGTGCTGGGTGGCTGGTGTGCAGCGGGGTTAGCGGGGCTTTGGAAAGAGCGGTGGGGCTGACACAAACCATTAAAGTTTTGGTTTCGCAAAAGTCAAAACAATTCGCTGAAAGACACTAAAACGCTACAGCAAGCTGATCGGATCTGGGCTGGGGTGACGATCTGTGACCACCGTGAGGAACACATTTCGTGCCGTCACTCCGATGGAGGTGTCTCCCATTTTCTGCACAATCATTATGGAAAATTATCCACAGCTAAAACTGCAGCATCATCCCCACTGAAGACATTTTGACGAGTCACCGGTAACATCGGGGTGACCCTCCTCCTGTCTGGTTCCATCATCAGCCCATTATCCTTCTAGACATGAGTCAGTCGGTCCACATTATGTTGCTGCTGGGGTTCTATTTAATGTCAGGAATCAGCTGCTCACTAAATCACAGTGAAGGGGAGGTGGAGCTGAAACTAGCGTACAGGTGCGATCGCTGCCGTGGCTCTGATCTGAGACGACGAAGAGGAAGAAGATTCTCCTCAACAGTGTAAACAGATCCGTTCACTGCCTTTCTGCCTTGCTTATTGTTGTTTATGAACTGATTTTGTTTTCTTCTTGATTTCTCTGAGTTTGTGGTGTGATGACAGAGCTCACCTCAGGCTGAACGTCTCTGTCACTTTAACGTTAAATCGACCGGGTCGCTCATTCAGACATTCCCACGCATTCCCACTGAATATGTTCAGTTTAACAGCTATAAAAACAAAGTATCTATGAAAGACTCGTGCACGAACACACGCACACACACACACACACACACACACAGACGGGCACACAGCGATTATGCAGCCGCTCTGACTGAAACACATGCAGCCTGGTCTGAGCCAGTCCGTCCAGCCGCTGGGACACTTTTGTTTCCCTCTGCTGCCACCGGCTCTCTCCGATTCAGATGGGGTCAGCAACAAACAATCTCTAAGTTTGGCAACGTCAGCTCAGCTTAAAACAACAGGCATTGTTAAAGGGGCTTTTGTTTACTGAAATCTACAGGTTTCAATGGATCACACAGCCTTTCCCACTTTTTTTGCTTTCCTTCCCCCGCTCACCCTGCTGCTAATTTTCCTCTGCTTTGCCTCTTGTTTGCCGAATGACCCCCACATCCAACCCTGCTCCCTCTTTATCCATTCTCTGTGAGTATTTTTAAAGGATGTCCAGGGTAATGGAAGGGAAAAGGAAAGTAGTGTGTGTGTGTTTGTGTGTGTGTAGGTTGGGATGTGGGGGGGGGTTTAAAGGTAGAGACTTGTAAAAATAACATTCTTGCATAAACAGGGCCTTGAAAAATGGGCAGTGGGCATTCCTTGAATTTTTTTGAAACTTGATCACGTTCTGAGAATCAGAGGCTGCAGGCACCTTAAGGCAGATGACAGCCATACGACACACAGGGAGGAGGGGTTAGGAAGGAGAGAGGGAGGGAGAGAGGACAAGAACATAACAAGAAGGAGATGAAAAGAGACGAGGAAGCAGCCAGCTGACAGGAACGGAGCGAGACAACAAGATGAAGGGCAGATAACGCAGATGTTCAAAACAGGAGCCGCTGATCTACACGCAGGGGTGTTTCAGCTCAGACTGGCTCTGCCACACTTTAAGATGAGGAAACGGCTGAATGGCTTATCCTGAGAATATATTATTTAATATAGGATGGGCTCAGGGGCCTGACCGAATCACATTAAAGCAAGCATCAACCTGTTCGTGCTCTGCGGGGACACGGAGCCGGTCTCCTCTCTCCAGCGTCACAGCTCACAGATGAGTCTTTGTATGGAAGCAGAATGGTACCTATTGGCTGAGAGATCAGAGGCGGGCCGCTCTGTGTGGGACGCACCTGAAGGAGAAGCTGCGCGACTCTGGTCTGCAGCGGGTGAACAGCTCGTGCTGAGCGCGGATCTGTCGGGGCTGCAGCTTACTTTCATTACCGATCAACCTGTGGATCGCTCGACTGTCACTTAACTTTGCACCGACGCAGCATCCACTTTCCTCTTAATAGCGCTGTAGAGTTCAGTGTTTCCGTTCTCTGCCACGGTTACGAAGTCACACCGGGAATCAGACCGAAGTGTTTAGTGCCGCAGCAGCCGTGGACTCATGTTACCTGACAGGAAAAATTTACACTAACACGCTGCTGCACTGCCTGCTGCACTGCCTGCTGCACTGCCGGCTGCACTGCCGGCTGCACTGATTTCACATTTTGGTAATACAGAGCACTCACAGTTCACCATTAGAGGTACTTATGCACTTGTGGCCTGTTTGGACCAATCAGCGTCCCGTGAAGAACTACTGGCAGGTTGGCGTAGCTGCGTCGATAGAGTATGTCTTCATGAAACAAGAGCAAAGAGAGTCGACAAAGGATTTTCTAGCTAAAAGAGATGTTTTCGTGTTTTCCCTGCTGATTTTAAAAAGAGTCTGATCAACCGGCTCCGCTGCCGGTGAGTACTGTGGACCGTTGCTCTGATTGGTTGAAGAAGCCCGTGCCAGACAGGAAGTTCACCAATCACCTGCCGAGTAAATGACAGTTTCCAGAGATGGCTTCTTATTTGGTTCTGTGTAACCAACCGTCCGGTGCATCAGGTTAACTCACAGCTGAAGAGTCAGTAGGATCTGGAAGCTAGTTTCAGCTCTAGCTGCTGCTGATGACCTTTTAAATTGTCTTGACTGGTCAGCATCAAAGACTGGGTACTTTAGGTGATTTGATATGAGATCTTGAGTTATAACTTGTGTGAAGTTACACTAAATAAAGTTCTGACAACCAAAAAGTCAACCAAACGCATAAAAATGAACAGTGGATGGATTCAACATGGCAGATCCACTTGTCTGAAGATTCCCACCCGTGGCTTTGTATGCCAGTGCGTGACAATGAGCAGGATGGTGATATTCTAGAGTTTTCTCACTGTTGACCAGTCAAATTAAAAATGTTATTCCACTTTTAGATACTGCCTGACTCCTCTACCGTGTCTGAAACACTCAGGGGAGTGCCCATTGCTCCCATGGCACGTTCTTAAACCCTGATAGTCAAAAAACGTCCATTTGGGCCAAAAGCCCACTGTCTGACAGTCTGTTATCCCAAAAACAAGGGCACTGCTCTCATGGCTTGTTGTCCGAACAGGCGAGCAGAAAAGGAAGGAGTCAGGTGACCTTTGTCATGAGACCTACGTCATCACAATAACAATAGTCAGGTGACCTTCACTGTCAGAGCCAAGTGACGGTCCTGACGGTAATAATAATAAAAAACATGATAAATGGCTTGAAACGGTCGCAGTTTGATTCTGGCTCTGCACCAAAACTACTGAACACACTGCAGATACACACTACACAGCGAACACACAACCCTGCTGCAGATACACACTACACAGCGAACACACAACCCTGCTGCAGATACACACTACACAGCAAACACACAACCCTGCTGCAGATACACACAGAACACACAAACCTGCTGCAGATACACACTACACAGCGAACACACAACCCTGCTGCAGATACACAGCGAACACACAACCCTGCTGCAGATACACAGCGAACACACAACCCTGCTGCAGATACACAGCGAACACACAACCCTGCTGCAGATACACACCCAACACACAACCCTGCTGCAGATACACACTACACACCGAACACACAACCCTGCTGCAGATACACACCCAACACACAAACCCGCTGTAGACACAGGAACACAACCGCATGCAGCAAATACACATGAAACAACCAAATTCACAAATGCGCCGCAAGCATACAAACTGATGAGATAGCTCAACAAAGTGTTTTGGTGGTTTCGACCCCAGATCATACTGATGATCTGACAGTAGGTCAGTTTATGTTGACGCAGATGAAAAGATCCAGTTTACTGCGAAACAAGTTAATGCGTCCGGACTTCTCCTGAATTCCCGTGTGTGCTGTTGGCTGCAGGACACCAAGTCACAATCCACCGACTCCAGAGAGGAGTTATCTCCCGCTTTCTAACCTAGCAGCACATCATGCTCAGTCTAAATCCTAAAGTTTCCACAGAGAGAAACTTTATTTTCAGCCTAAATGCGCAATTCAAGCTGAAACAACCCTTGACAGGTGCAACACATCTACAGACAAAAGAAAGAAAGAAAGAAAGAAAGAAAGAAAGAAGGGTTTTGTTGGGAGGGAGCGAGGAAGCAGTGACAGTGAGTGTTGAGCTCAGGAGTTATTCATTAACACATTTTAACGCAGCACTTTCCTCCTCCTTTCTTTCAGCCCCAGAGATAAAAACACACACTCATTTGAATGACTGGGATGCCAGAGGGTGGTCTTCCACCTCACTACCTCTCCAACACTTTTAATGTGTGTGTGTGTGTGTGTGTGTGTGTGTGTAGTGAGAGAGAGAGAGAAAGAGAGTGTGTGTGTGTGGGTGTGGGTGGGTGGGGGCGATGTAAGGAGCTCTGTTAGAAGCTCCGTCTTTCTCTGAGTGAGGTTTAGGTTTCAGTTGGAGGGTGAAATAGTTAACAGATTGCCCAGCTTCCGTACCCGCCCCCCCCCACAAAACCCGCCACCTCAACTCCTCCGTACTCCCCCCGTAAATCACAGCAATCCAGCACTAAATATCAGAGTAAATTGGTAAAAGTATTGATTGGGTCTGTCGATGGCCATGCTGCCATCTAGCTGAGAACAAAGGGAGATCAGCCAATCAGCCGACCGTCTTCACATCCTCACCCCGAGCAGCAAGCAGCGGGTGAACAGCTTCACACCGGGCCCGACTCCGTTTTGAGAAGCTGCCAAACTTTTGTATCAAACTCATGTTTAATATGCAGCATCAGAGCCGGATATAAAATTCTGAGCCCACAGTGGTTTTGCATCAGTGTCTTTCTGTATTCACGTGAGTAATAACTCAGTCTGGAGACGCAGATAAGCCCAGACGCACTTCATCCGATGTACATAAGGTAATGCAAAGTAAGACCTAAAGTCAGACGTGTGCTGTGTATGCCGTGGAGTGCAAATGTTTTGCAGGTGAACTTCATAGGAGGCACTTTTGGAACGGCAAACGTGTCCTGCAGGAGGAAGCTCGCATGCAGAGAAATGCATAAGGCATCGACCAGCGGATCGGTTAGCGAGGCGAGGCAGAGGGAAACAGGAAGGTGAGCCTGAGAATGCATCTTCTCTGTTGCGCTTCTCTCTTTCTGCCTCTCTGCTGCAGCCGTGTGAACGATCAGGTGCGGTGGGGATTTTTGTAAATTTCCTCCTGTTTCGATTCTGAATTTTCTTCTGTTGTGAAAAAACCTGCTGAACGGCTCAGAACTCACGTCTACACAAGGCCGACAGAAAGCCTGATCCGTCACCCTGCTGTCCTGGGAGCAGCGGATGGGCCCTTTGACTTAATAGATATGTATACACACACACACACACACACACACACACACACACACACGTACTCAGATAGCTGCTACTGAAAGTCACTGGCTGGCAAAATGAAACCATCCAACCAAACCAGCAGAGAGAAGAGGAGGCCGATGATGTGACCGGATTGGCCAGGCCGCACTGGGGAGGGGGAGACGGGGGGGGGGGGGGGGGACTAATAGGGAGGGTCGGGAGGGAGAGCGGGTGAGTAGCAGGGAGCGAGGCAACGTCACGTGACCAAGTCCAGCAGAGAGTGTTATAATAGGCCCCCTCTCGGAGCAGAGAGGCAGAGGCTGGATGTGAACCAAAATCCCTCTACCACACACAGGCTGGCCATTGTTGGCTATTCACTGGACTCCATCTCGGGGCACTTTATCATTCAATTAGGACAGCTTTCACACCGCACACCACAGAAAAGAGGCCTTCAATCAAACTGAAAACTTCACACTGGCCCTGGAGGGGACGCAGAAAAGGGGACTCGCAGTTGTCACCCCACTTTCATTTTTCCAACTTGTTGTTGACCGAGACTTTGAGCGGAAAGAGAGAGAAAGAGAGGGAGACAGAGAGAATAGATGGAGAGATGTGAGGAGAGAGGAGGAGAGAGGAGGAGAGAGGAGGAAGTCCCTTATGAGGACCATTACATGTTTGGTACCACGTGTGCGTTTATGAAGCTGATGGAATGCATTCGAGTGGGTGAGGGGTTTAATTTGGTAAGTGGTCGCCGAGGAAAGAAAAACAGAGCACGTGAGGAGAAGGGGGGAAAATTCAAAGCTCCGAGAAGAGAATGGCACCGAGGAGTATACTTGAGGAAATAATGAGACGGAGAAGTAGGCTTGAGAAAAGAGGGGAGACCGGGGAAGCGTACGGTGAGGGGGGAGACGAGAGGGAGCTCAGCAACTGATCAAAACACGGCGTTAGGAGTGGGAGTGGGGGGGAGCGTGGTGACAAACAAGGGAGAGAGGGACGAGGAGCAGCTAGCAGGTGATGAAGGAGAGGAGACGAGTGCGAGCATCCTGCTGGTGACCACTACAACTACTAATAAACAGCTGATGAGTGATGATACAGTTCATCTGAAATATGAACTGAAGTCTTTTAATTATGTTTCCAACTGTATATTCTTTTTATAAATTATTAGAAATGCTTCTTCACTCATTCATTACAATCTGACGCCGATGTCTCAGAATACGATGAAAACTGTGAAATAAAAACATGAATGCATGTAAACATCAGCTGCACGTCAAAGACACCGGTCCACACACGTGTTTCACGTGTAATGACACAACTCACGTCACGTCTTCACTGATATATGACAAGGCTCATAATGCACGTTGAGTGCCTGCATGCGTCGTACATGGAGGTCCACACAGAAACGCTAACGGCTGGGCATTAACGGCTGAAATCATGACAGCTGTGTATTTTAGCACACACACTCATTCACTGCAGAGTTTCTTACTACAATTTACATCCGAGCAGTGCTAACTTTACAAAACGCGATGTATTAGAACTGATTAAACCATCGATCTCTACTTAATCAGCTCCACGTGCTACGCTGTTTATAAGAAATAGATTATATTTCATAATTCTGACACCGACACACGCCATAATAAGTACTTTTTGGATGCTTTAAGTATATTTTGACTTTTATTTTTTAGTGTGATATCACAGGATCCGCAGGTATTTCTGCTGCTGAGCTTTAACAAAGCCTGGCTGGAGAGAACCTGCCGGTTTAAACTACGCAGCTGAGCTGGACTGTAACAAGAAACCAACCATGCATACAGTAATGGCGGACATGAATGTTTAACAATGTGCAGGTAGAGCCCTGTAGAATCCCACAGGTCACCTGAGTGGGTTATGATCTGTGTTTAAAGCTGAGGTCACGCAGAGCTTTCAGGCTGCTGTGTCCTCTCACCTCGTGTAAACCAGATCTTCTCTAACTCAAACCTCAGGTGTCAGCTGTCAATCAATCAGAGCACGGATCTAATTATTAACCTCGGTTCGTGCTCGTACATTACTAGAAACTCGGACTTTCACTTCCCGTCTCCCCAGCTGCATCTCGGCGGGCGAACACTCGCATGAGCCGTGGAGAAAGTTCTTTTGTCCACCGAGGGAGCTGGAGGTTTTGCTTGGCATTATTTAGCGAGCGGGGGATTGTTGAGCAGGGCGGGGCGGCGGAGACGTTATTAAAAATCACTTGAGAGGAAGGAAGAGGGGATGTGTCATCAGACACTGTGGCTACACTCGGCTTTCTCCTCAGCTCTCCCTGCCGCCCTGAGTGCGCGCTCCTCGGTATGAATCAGGAGCGGCGCGGTCATCTGTCACTGCTACTGTAGCTGTGTGTGTGTGTGTGTGTGAGTGTGTGTGTGTGAGAGAGAGAGAGAGAGAGAGAGAGAGAGAGAGAGTGTGTGTGTGTGTGTGTGTGTGAGAGTCAGGAGTTACTCTCTCTCTCTCTCTCTCTCTCTCTCTCTCTCTCTCTCTTTCTGCATGGATCGGGTTTCGTCCCATTCGCTGACTCACTGATCGGCATCTCTAGACCGGGCTGGATGCGTCCATATTCCAGATATTACTGTGCCGCTAAATCACACACTGCGCGCGCGCACACACACGCACAACTCTGTGCTGAGTCACGTGTTGAATCTCAACAACACTTTGGCATGCGTCAGTCTTTTCTCTGCATGTGCATACTAGACTGTCTAGAACTGGTGCATTCCTCGGCTACGGCGCATGATACCGGTGCACCGCAGCACTTCCACTCTGGCTCCGGCTGGAGTTTACAATGAGAACAGAAACTAAAGATACTGAGTATAATGGTAGGAACGCTAGTGGTTATGATTATATTAGATTACATCTATTAATAACTTTATAATATGAATTGCCGCCTTAGTCACACTACAGTCACTCTGACTGCTCCGATGAGTCAGGTACACCTCAAAATACTTTCTCATAACGGGAATCCTGTTGCACTTCATGATGAATTACATGTATTTCAATCACATGAGAGCGTTACCACAATTTTTATTACCCGACAATTTAATATTTAATAACAATTAAAGGGCGACTGGGTGCAGCAACTAAAATCGCTAAGAACTCCAAAGTTATGAGCTTAAACGGTGTCAAATGAATAATATCTAAATACTGATAATACTGTAATAACAATACTACTAATAATATTTATATATATTATATATATATTTAAAAACATCTAAAAATATATAATTTTAATTTAAGAAATTCATTAGTTGACTGATTATTTGCTGGTTGCAGATGATTTGATGCTTGAAAATGATTTTTCATTTCAGTTTTTCATTTTCACTCTTTAGTGACATTTATAGTGAACGAAACAACATGAAAAGATTCATCAGTTATAAAAATAATAATTGTGATATGAATTAATAATCATTAACAGCAACAGTTCTCTCGACTTCTCCAGTTAAAGGGAGCTTCACGGTCCCACGTCACATGTGCAATAACCATGAGGATCAGTATCTCGCTGGAGACACGTCCCGTCTTTATTCTGATGGGTCAGTCCGGCATGATGACAGGCCGGTGAAGCAGCAGGTCATGTTTCATTCGGCGGGTCCGCAACAACTTGACCAACTGCCTCTGAGCGGCTCTGCTACGTCTTAAAAGGCTCTGGCCAATTCAACACGTGAGCAACTCTCAGTTCTTCAGACGTTCTCTCAAAATGTCTTCATTTTCCCCTAAATGAATTTGAGGAACTGTCAGAATGTGGACAGGTGGAGGACAGCGTGACAGATTTATTCCATTTTAATACAGGATACAAAGTTTAGCATCTTATGTTCTCATAGAAAAAAACTGAGTAATGATATTTTGTTTTATTAATTTGGAAACCTCTGCAGCAAGCCTGCCAGCTGTTCCTCCTGCAGTGGCGCTCGTGTGAAATGTGAAACTTTACTTTAAATGTCATGTTCATTCCTGTGCTTTCATTCTTTCGTTTGCGGAACCCATTACCCCAGGTAGCATGATATTTGTCTAGCGCAGGATTAGCCTCATCCTTAAAGCCTTTTCTCTCAGAACAATAAACTCTAAGTCCAGTCTGACTGTCCGGCTGTGTCAGCTGAGACCTGAAATTCATCATCATACTTCAGAGCTCTGCGCTGCGGCGCCAATGGTTTCTGTATCTTCGTGTCTTCTACGTCAGCCTTTCTGACTAGTTAAGATGCCTTTGCTTTAAAACGAGTCAACCAAGCAAACCATGAATAGTAAAAGTCAAGCAGAGTTAGTTTTCAGCCGACTCGTGGAGCTTCGTTAGCTCTGCGAGGAACTGTTGTGATCAGGTCAACGGTGGCCGGGTGAAGCTAAGAAGCCAGCTTCAGCGCAGTGAAGGGTCAGATTGTTTTGTTGACCAGCGCGGACCAGATGTCTTTCTCCAAAATATATAATTCAACATGTACAATTCCATGTTGTGAAAAGCTGAATGAATGGGCTGACCTGCGGTGGATCAGCCGGCTGAGGCGCACAGTGCACGCTCACAGCCTTAAATCCACCAAATGACCTCTGTCGCCCTGCTTTCTCAGCTCGCCAAACTCATGAATAATCAAAAATGATGTCAAATATCACCAAACCAGCAAGCCACGTTGGCTCTTTCACTGCATCTTATTTGTGTTTCCGACTTGTGTTTACTCCCGGCCGCCCCGCTATGACTTAGTCTGCAGTGGATCATCTCTGAAACCAACAGACTTTCCTCTATTCCCAAGTCAGCCAGTGCCTAAGGTTAAGTACAAGTCTATCAGTGTCTGAGAGACGACCCCCTAAACCAAAGCTGTGTTTACTGCAGAGAGAGAAAAGCCTATTAATAAATCTGTAGCAGACAGCCTGGCGGAAGTGGCCTGGGGGCTGTAAACTCAAGTCTGGGAGAGAGGGATGAGGGGCAAAACAGAGAGGGATGGATGGACAGAGTGCGAGGGAGCGAAAGGGACGTGAAGAAAGAGAGAAGAAAAAGAAAAATTAAGACACATGGAAACGGAGAAAGGAGGGGAGGGAGGGGGGAAGAGGGAGAGGAAGAGTGTGTGTGTGTGTGTGTGTTGTGTGGTGTAAACCATGGGTGCTGCTTGATGGATGGATCTAGGTTCTGAAAAGCCACAGCTGCCCCGCTCTTCCTAGAAAAAGATCCACAAGGAAAAGTGGCAGTATGTGGTTCAAGCATCTAGCATCCTCTTACTATTTCTGCCCGGCATGCTGCAGGGCCCGTCAGAATGCGCGCTGGTCCAAAAAGCCTCCGCCAGAGCGCGAGTGAACGAGAGCGCGCGCGCCTGCGTTATTAACTTTGCGCCTGTGCGTAACAAAAATGAAAATGTGAAAGTTCTTTTTTTTTTAACTTTAATTAGCCTTGTAAATATCTGTGTGTGTGTGTGTGTGTGTGTGCGCGCGTATACGTGTGTGTGTTTGCTGCACTGCACGTTTGTATGTCTGTTTTCAATCAGTCTATTTCACAGCAAAGCATCACTCTCCTCTGTCCCGACTGCCAGCTAGAAGCAGTTAATGTCCTGCACGCGGTGCCGTACTCGCTACGGAGAAATAGGTGGTGTCCACACTTTTGCACCTTTAATCCAAATAATTCAACATGAACGCCCGATGATGTTCATAAATACATCAAATATTATTTAAAAGATGGAAACAAAAGCTGCGCTGACCTGATTTCTGGCAGCGTAGGCAGTTCGCTGACCACCCTCACTGCAGATTGTCCCTGAGCCAGAGAGCACAACTCGCAGCTAGGTGTGTGGGAACACCCTGACACACTGGAGCGTTTTGATTTTAGGATTTATGACACTGAACCGATTCTCACACAATACATTTTTAATGAACGGTTAACTTGCGTGATGCTGCTGGATGCACACCAAGAGGTCGGCACAGTGAGCTGATTCTGACTGTGACCAGCGCGACCAACTACGTACTGTAAGTCTGACTGTACTGAATCAAGCAGTGACGTGTCTTATTGCTTATGAATTCAACTTTTCCTTTATGAGAGGTAAACTGTGATATGTCACAGGGTCTGACTTGGTCTGAGCTGACAGAGTGAAAGACGCAAAGAGAAAACTGAGACCACTCCAGCTGCAAACCGTCGACCCTTTGTCAGCATTTACATACAGGCTCTGACTCAAACAGGGTGTAATAATAATAATGATAATAATAATAATGATAATAATAATAATGACAATAATAGCCACAAAAACTAAGGAAAGCTCAGAAAACCCAGGAGACAAGACACAATGTAATACAACCAGCGACTGGACGAGGGACCAGGACTAAGGGGTGCCTGTCGTCAGATGTGACATGCAGCTGTACAAGAGCTTTGTATTGATATAACAGATCCTAAACCTGGTGAAAATATAATGAAATCAGTCCGTATCGACTAATACAATAGGTCAGGATCATTCAGCGGCAGCTTTAGTTACTTATTATTACAGACAGGTGTGATATGGGCAAAACACATGGAGTCTGGGTCACTTTAGCGCCTGTGTAATGGGTGTGTGGGGCCGAAACATCGTCGCCACAGCCTGAGCTGGGTTTTATCTACAGCCCCTTCCTTTTCGCCCATCACTGCACTCCTGACCGTCCTCTCGCCTGCTCCTCCTCTCCACACCCAGCACACGCAGCATCTCTCTCCCCTCTAGCCGTCCCTGCCCGGATGACCAGTGGCCGCTGTGTGAAATCTCACATATCGCAAGTAAATAAATCCCCCCCCCCCAGCTCGTCCCGTGACGCTGGACACACACACGCATTAAAACACGTGTGCGTGTGAGTACGCAAACTTTCCCTCTTGCGTTTGCACACACACACACACACACACACACACACACACACACACAGCTCCAGTTCTCAGGCTCTGAGCTTCTTTTTTTCTCCCGCTGTCCTGAGAAAATAACAAATAGTACAATCTTATTGCCGCCCTTCAGCGAAAAACATCCATTCTAGCATGAACCCAGTGTCCCTTGTCCCCCCCCCCCACCCACACACACACACACACACCATCCCTGCCTCTAGAAGGTGAAGAAGTACAAAGAAAGGGATCAGAGCTTTTCCGATTCTTCCCTGGTTATTAACTACCATTTGTCCCCTCAGAGGGCTGTCCCTCCCATTAACCCAACTGATGCTCTTTTCTCATGGAAATCAGCCTGCTGTTGCTGCCGCCACCACCGTCTCTGCTGCCACCGCCGCCGCTGCCGCTGCCCGCAGAGGTGCAAGGCATTGTGGGGGATTTGCAGAGGAGAAGACCTCTCTTCAGGCTCGAAAACAGCTCCCTCTCCTCTCTCTCTCACGCACACACACGCATGCGCACGCACATCTACCGTCTCACAAACAGGCATGTGTGCAAGCTCTCACAGGCAAACACATTCACTCAATCACAAAGGCAAACATGAAACGTGCTGCCTCCAACCACAGGGGCATGAGAATAATGTAAGGCAACGCGTAGAAGTTAATGAGAAGAAGCTGGAGAGGAGAGCGGCCACGGACGCTCCAGCGGCGGAATAACACCGATCGTGAGCGTGGAGAAAACATTGGGAAGCAGGAGGAACTCTGACATTTTAGTTCTGTAGATGATCACTGAGAGATAAAGAAAAAATAAGAAAATCTAAGGTTTTTGAACTTTTTAGGCCTTGATTACAACTTTTTTGGTCATGTTTTTTATTAAACAGTGGTTCATTTTTTAAATCCTGGTGGTATTTTTCACCAAGCAGGGAAACAAACACGCATGAATTCATTTTCTGACTCTAAATTAATTCATCTCCGATCTTTTAAAGTTTGACAGATGCCATTAAGACACGTCAAAACAGGTGCACCAGGACACAAACAGCTTCCCCCTAATGTTCCAAAGGTCTGAGGGAAATTAAATGTGCTAAAGGCCGTGGAAGAGGCTCCATCGCCGACAGGGCTGCTCTAGTCAGAAAGTAGCAAACGGCAACACATGGGTCTCAACTTGCACGACGAGTGGCGGCAACAAAGGCATTGTCTCGTGACAAACACACTTCCATTTCCTTATTATGTAGCTGGAGGCCTTGATGGAACACGCTCGTCTCCGACCTGCTGCAGCGGCGGAGGGAAAAACCCAGCTCAGCTCACTTTGACTTTAATCTGTTTCAGGTAGCGAGGAGCTTTTTAAGGCTTTTAGCACAGCGCATATTCATGTATTACATTAGAGCTGCAGCCATATAACAGCTTCGGCCTTGAGGTTAGAATTTACCTCCTTTTTGGTTGCAGCTCAGTCACCGGTCGCCTGTTTTTCTCCACACGAATCAGGCAGTAAGTCTGAACGTCTCTGCAGAGCGAGTGCGTTCCCTAAACCAGGCAGAGGACGTGGATTCCTCCACATTCTGAACTTCAAGTATCACACGCTCATCACCTCAAATCAGCGTTAACAGAGTGACGATTACAGCCGACCGTGGACGGCCTGTGGCAGGAGGCTTTAGAAAGTTGTCAGTGGATCGGGTCAGTCAGACAACAAAAAAATCAATCAAGAGCTGTTTTGAAAATCGATAAATGAATCACGAGTCCCGGCAGCTTCTCGGGTGAATGCTGAGCAGCTAAACAAAAGACAAAACAAGCGATCTGAAGACCTCAGGTTTACGGAAACTGACACAGGTATTTTACACTTTCTGAACATTTTACAAACTAATCACACACGTGTGACTCTACCAGCACGAGATGTCTGCACACAGCTTCGGGCTGATGTCATGCAAACACCTAAATATCGCCAAGAGTCAACAGAAAAAGAAACAGTGATAGATTCAACGGGCTCCACGTTCCTGCAGCCAAAATAACAGAAATAACAGCGGGAAAGCGTGCACAGGCAACAACTCGCAGCCAAACTCATTCTGGGTCCCTGCTGGAGGAGTTTGCTTCTTATCGTCTGCTGCACAAGGGTCTGCTGCTTTCTCCAGCTCCTGCAGCAGCTCGGGCTCATTTCCACACTCCTGTTTGACAAGAAGTGCGTACAAAGCTGGAAGCCTGCAGCCAAGTCAGCTATCAATAACAAGTGCATAAACTGAACCCCCACATTCTGACCCCAACCCCACCCCCCCTCCGTTTGGTGGGGTCTCGGTTGTTATTTACCCGCTTCCAAGGAAAAGCACACACACACACACACACACACACACATACGCAGGCGAAAGACACGAAACTTCCGATTTGAGACAAACATGACATAAGCCGTGTAGATAACCTGGTGCAGGGGCCAAATATACATTCAGTCAGCAACAATGGCTTCAAGGGCTTTTCTTTTTTGGGGGGGGGCGCTTGGATTTCACACACCAAGCTCCTAATTTAAAGAATGTATGATGCACACACAGAAAATAGCTTCCACGCCACGGCAACTTTTATCAGAGTTTCGTCCTGTGGCAGACTAACACACGCCACGGGACGTTCCCTCTATCTCCCTCGGCACTGCGGCGGCACGCCACACTTGATAAATATTCGGAAATTGCCTCGGAACTCACCAGATCGCCGAAAACTTGCAGAGAACATCAGACGTCAACAGCGAGGGCCGCCGGACAAAGTGCGCCGCGTTGAACAACTTCACAGATCGGCGATCGCAGCATATCTGTCGAGCGAAATGTATCTACATATGCAGAAAAAGGGGGCTCGCGGGGGCAGAGCGAGGCGATCGCGTAATTAAAAATTAAATACCCAGATCGCTCCGGCGCTGCCGCGGAAAACAAGGCAGAAATTACACAAAGTCCGATTACGCGGATGGTAACAACACGTTCACAACAATTCGAGTGTCGCGCACGTCGATGTGTCAGTGAGCAGCGGCTCCGAGCTGGTACAAAGTTGTTTAAAAGGCACACATGCACACGCCAGGACGTGCAGCCTACATTATGAGGTCTGAGTGAAAAAAAAACGAGCAGTTTACCCACCAAAAAGTTTCCAGCACCGCATTAGTCAATTTCACATGGAGCCCCGGTAACCTTCCATCCCGGACCGGACCAGAAACCCACCGTGGGAGAGCCCACGCCGCCGCTCCCCGCTCTTTTCTCCCCTCGATTGGTGCTTCTATTATTTTTTCCGATTTTTTTTCAATAATTTTTCTATATTCGGGGCCTGAGAGTGTGTCTGGCTCCCCTCAGGCTGCAGCGGAGTTATGGGGCGGTAAGCATTGTGGGAGTGTGACGTCAGGCCACTTTCACAAACTTTTTTTTTTTTTTTTTTTTTCTAACCAGGGACAGCTTACTGGTCTTACAGCCGCCTGCAGCCAGTCCTCCCAGTCCCCAGCCATCGATCCAGTTGATACACCTGCGGCTTAGGCATCCAGTACGTTCGGCTTATGGTCAAAACATTTATCTTTAATCAAAAAATATTTTTTTAAATTAAATTCTACAGCCTGTGACGGAGCCAAGGGCTGACATATGGCATAATAACATCTTATATTTGAATAAATCTACATTGTCGCCTGTTGTCAACGCTTGTTACAGCATTATCTAATAGAAACTAAAATATTTCGACGTCATTAATAACTTTTTATTCTTACTGCAGCTGTTAAATATTAAATAATATTATTAAAAGCTCGCAGGACTTGTGTTTAGCTTTATTTATTGATTTATTTGTTTGTTTGTTGTATTGTTTTTCATCTCACATTCGCCACCGCAGGAACGCTGAATATGATCCGTATTAAATGTCAGTTTGTTGTTTATGATTTTACAGCTTCTAATTTCTCCATTTGAGTGACGTCGTGCTCCCGTCACAGGAATCGATGCATTTTAATAATGAACCTCAACTTTAAGAACGGAAATGCGTGAGAAAATGCGTGCACATATAAATTAAATATATAACTTTAATCAACAGAAATTAAAAGTTGTTTTTTTAAATAATCATTTGTCCAACTTTAATATTTGTCTCGTGCACGTTAAACATAAATATTCTTTCAAAACTGCGCCGAAACAAAATTGTTTTTGAATTGTAACATTTAAAAAAAAGTCTTGATCACGCGAAAGGAAGCGCGTTTGCGCATCACGCGTCCTGCAGGTTCACGGATTTCTATGTTTCTTCCTGATAGAGTGTCAACAAGTGGAGGAGGAAGGCGCGCGGGGTTTTCAGGCCATCAGCAGGAATGCGGATGGTCGCCCCGGGTCCCCACGTGGAAAAGGCTGCCGGTGGTGCTGGTGGTGGTCCCGTTTCTCCCACCTTATGTTTTTTTGTTGTTGTTTTTTTTTGTTGTTGGAGGTGGGGGGGGTGAAGGAATTACTTCCAGGGCACATCAACTCGTTTCCTCATCACCCTAACCCCCTCCACCACCACCACCTCTCACCACCCCCACCGGACCCGCAGGGTGAATGTGTTTGTGCAGAGAGAGTGAGTATGGGGGGTGGGGGAGCAAGAGTCTTCAATAATGCTGCCTTCAAGTGCTGCCCGTCTGCTCACATTCTACATTCAGAGGGACTTCACTTCAGCCGTGCATGGCAGCACCGCAGGAGCTACCAGCTCAGAACAGGCTCATAAAACAAACGTGGATTTTTTTATTTATTTTACAAATGACTAGAAATATGATTGTCGATGATATGATGTCATAAAGTCATGCTGCGGTGTCTGTGCTTGATGTTTTAGCTAAATTATTAAATAAACATAATTAAAAATGATGATTCAGTTGTTTTCTGAGCACTAAATAAAAACACTACCGCGCAGATCAGCGCTCCTGTTGTGTTCATTCATATTTTGGGCGTTAAGCGGCCGCAAACTCATAATTGCGACTTTTCCGACCGTACATGAAAGCACCAAAAGCCTTTTGGCGTGTTCAATACCGGGGAGCGGGTTAGAAAATGCCAGCTGTTTGGGGGGAAATGCCTTCCGAACCACAATGGGTTTACCTGTTGCAGGGCTGCGGTGGCGGGGACTGTTGCTCTGACAGATGCAGGCTCGCTGGCACATTTCAGGGTGCGAGGACCAGGCATCACTCGGGACCCAGCGACTGACGGTACAGGTCGTTTTTTTGGATGAACGTTGTTTTTAACCCACGAGTGACGCGAAGTCACGGCCCTGTTTAAATGTAGAGTCACTGTGAGGAGAACAAACCTCATGTAGACGTGGAGGCATCTAAGCCAGAGCAGGCCCACGCCAGGACCAGGATGGTGTGGAGCTTTGGATTAGTCTTTAAAAAGTCAAGTTTCCTTTTTAAGCAAATATTTATTTTTTTATAATTATTAACCCAGAGGGAGGAAGCAGGGGAGTTAGAGTTAATTGTTTAATATTTTTAAAAAATAATTCATGAATAAAAAGTGATGAAAAAATCTAATTTGCTGTATTTAGAGTGACCCTTAACGGCTGATTCCTGAGGTCGTGTATCATTTAGCATTCATTCATTATTCAGACACTTAAAGAGTTGTAAAGCATGAAATATTTAAACTGAGACAGCTCAGATTACAGACAGGGGGTGAATGTAGAAATGATTTCAATATGCAGCTATTTTAAAATTATAATAATCATTAAACATTTAAATACATGTCTGTGAAGTTCACGGGTCTAAGGCTGTCAAACACCTGATCAGACAGAATTATTTCACTGCAATGTGTTTTAAAATGACCGCTGGTCTTCACTCCACATATTAAACACAGTTACACTTAATTTATCTTAAAGTTGTATCTGAAAATGAAATATATTTAAACTCTTAAACCAGCTGTGAAGGCATTGTTTTGGATCTTACAACACACACATTTAGAGTGTCAACAGAGAAAGGTGAAGGAAACCATCTGTTGCACTTTGATAAAGAGTTTTATACGTTTTTTCCACAGTAAACCATCGCACAGTTCAGGAGGTAACGTCACTTGGAGGCGGCACAGGGAATATT
Organism: Datnioides undecimradiatus; assembly: GCA_008933995.1. Lineage (NCBI taxonomy): Eukaryota > Metazoa > Chordata > Actinopteri > Lobotiformes > Datnioididae > Datnioides > Datnioides undecimradiatus. The sequence goes on along the minus strand of WARS01003150.1, from coordinate 109,075 downwards.
ATAAGAAACTAAAAACAGAAATGCTGTGAGCGCAGCATCTTCAACGGTTTTGTGTGTTACAGCCCGACATGGCTCTATAAATAACCTCTTGTCATCAGAACGTTTTGGTGCAATGTCAAGAATGTCAAAAATGTCCTTTTTTCCTGGGAAATCCTCGCTCCACGCTCTGCGGATCAGCTGCTGCCGACCTGCTCCTGCGTGCTCACGTGAGGATGCTGCAAATGCAAACAGAGAGCGGAACGGGGAATGGACGGCAGGGGAGACGGGAGGCTGATGATGGATGAGGTGAAGCCGCTTCCCAGCACGAAGAGGGGAGGCTTCTCTCATTATGCTGTTGTTTGTTTATTTGGATTGCAGTGTGGTCACGGCGACCGCAGTCAGGTTGATTGCAGTTGCGTGGTGGTCTGTTATTTAGAGCTGCGGAGTGATTTTTAACTATCGTGAATGAAATGCCACATCATGCTGTGGCACTGACTTCCTCTGATTCCCTGTCTGTCTGTCTGTCTGTCTCTCTCCTGTCTCCAGTCGAGGAAATCCTCTCACATCTCATCTCCCTCTCTCAAACCGCCCAGTAAGCACATCAGCAGGGCCAGCGTGCAGAGCAGCCACCTCCCCCTTCCTCTGGCTACCACACACCTAATCAGTCCTGATTAGATGCACTGTAAGGGATGAGGCAGCCTCTCACAAACTATGATGACACGACAGAAGAAAGCGATGGGCTGCCTTAAATAAAGCCTTCATCAGGCCCTGAGTAGAACCATCTGTGTCCGTTTATGGCAGCTATATAACAGTAGTCAGACCCTCGTCTGCTCCTCCACTGTCATCATCCCCGTCCACCTCCCGTTCCTTTGACACTCTTAACTTCACAGCTCCTCTATCGGCTGTTAGATACCAGACCAGCGCGCACACATGCACTGATCAGACTCCCCATGTCCAGCCCAAATCTAGGAGATCCAGCATCAGCATCAGGGAACACAATAGCAATTAGTAAGAGGGACAATTTGTCCACATCTGGAGTGTATTTCGCTGCCACCAGAATACCCAGCGATCCCCTACTTTCATGCTCTGGCGTGGTGGGAAATGACTATGTGTGTGTTTTTTTTATGTGTTTTGTTTAAAGCAGATGGGTGGTTTACATTAGCGGAGATGGCGATAAACAGCTTAGAGAGGTTGGGTGGGGGGGGTGAGGTTGTGGGGGACACCACCGCCATCTCTTCCAGTCGCGCAGACGTGGTGCCGACGCCTGCTGTGGACGTCCAGGACTTTGTCACTCTGTGTTTGTTTGGGCAGAGTTTCTTTAATTACAGTTGTGTAAAAATAGGAGTTGTTATTCTAGTGCGCTTTAATGAGCCTCGGTCTCCGGGCGAGACTGCATGTATCCTGGCTGCTTCATGGACTGAAAGCACAAAGGTTCCAGCCTTTACATGATCATTTTTACAGTTTTTAAATGTTTTTTTGTAATATTAAGGCATAAGTCAGCCGTTAATATCCTGTAGCACTGATGAGAGACAAGTTCATAGGTTTGAGCAAAATACACCTCTCACACCCAAATGTCATCAATGCTCAAAACACACGTGTTACACAACATGCAGATATCTGCAAAGTGATGCAGCGCACGGTCGTTTTGCACTGAAAGATAGCTCACGGTCACATCCTGTGCGTCCTGTGTGATGTAACCACGGAGCATCTGCTGCGTGAGCATTGCAGCAGAAGGTGTGGAGGTCTATCTCAGCTGGGACTGGCTTCTCCGTGATGAGCCGGGGGTATCAGGTCGCAGACAGACGGTCGGCGCGCTCTGTGGCAGGTTGATAAGGTGGATGGGTGGAACTCGGGGTGTGCTGTCCAGCCTCACATCAGCGTCATGAGGGCTGCCACAGGGGGATCCCAGCTGAGGGCAAAGCTCAGACGTTACAGCAAACATTTTATTAACAAAGTTTTATTATTTTAATTTAATTTTATTTTTAATCTATGTCACTTTGGCATGAGCGGTCCAGAATGATAGTTTCAACCTACTTTTATTAGCTTTAGATAGTTTTAAAATAAATAATCAATTTAAATAAATTCCTATAGCTAAAATAAGATGTCTTAATTTTATATTATATTGAGTTTTTATTAAGGCAAGCCACAGGAAGGTGAGAGGAGGAATAAAAGTAAATGAAATCATTTTGTCTGTGAAGTTTTATTAGTTTTAGTTCTTTTTCTTGTCTCCTCAGCCAAATGAGTTTGTTTCCTGATGATTTGTTCTTTTTATGTTGATTCAACATGTTTTCGTTTCAGTAAATAATGAGTGAGTAAATAATAACAGGCCTTAGGTCGACACAGTTTGGCTGTTTTTAAAGAACTTTAAATATAAATAAATCTGAAGCACCAAAATGATTTTTTATTTGATTTTCATCTCTTTTGGTTTTGTTTAGTTTTTTTCTGAGAGGAGCATTTCACCAATAGTTTACATCACTAAGACGCACAGCAGAGAAAGGGGATCGTCGCTGAGAGGTGACCTGAAAACAAAACGGGCATTTTGTCATCAATTTAAATTCATTTGTACATAACAAAATGAGTTAGTTGTTTGTGATTTTAATGCTGCATTCATTTTGTTCCACATTACTGAGGCAAACTGAACTGTCCAGTTTATAAAAGTAAAAACAGGCATTTTGTAAGTGGGGTTTGGTTAGTTCTGGCCAAACTGTGACTGAAGCTGAGAGGGAAACCAAAAAGATGGCCTCTTGAGCTTTGAAATAGTTTCTTAACATCTCTAAATCCAAAATGAGTTTGTTACCTATCTGTTCTTTTTAAGTTTATGATGATTCAGTGTGTTTTGTGCCACTGAAGCACAGCTGCCAAACAACGGATTCAGGCTGGGAGAGAAAATAAAAATAGGCATTAAGTCAACAGTGTTTTGTTAGTTTTGAAAAACTCTAAATGTAAATAATATTCAGAGCCAAAATCCACTTTATTTAATTTTTTGGTTAATTTTATATTAGATTTTATATAGATTATATTGTTATAAATGCACCGCGCTGCCAAAGAAGAAGCAGAGAGGAACATTTTAAATTAAAACAGACAGGATTGAGGATTTGTCAAGGATCACAGACTCAGTTTTATCTACATCTCTCCCTGCAACCAGTTCGATCTTTGCTGGGAGGTAATCTAAAAGTAAAAACATTAGCTGGTGAAAATGAATTTTCACAGCTACTTTTATATCAGATTCACTTCATCCACATCTGTAAGAGAAGTGTCAGCTGTGACCAGGTTTATTCATCTAAATAAATCCTTACAGCCCAAATGAGCTCTGTCACTGTTTTGCTGCTTTTATGTGATGATTGATTGTCTCCCATATTGCTTTGACACTTCACTGCCAGACCGGGGTCCTCGCTGAGAGGAAAACTGAAACTAAAAACAGGCATCTGGAGTTTTGAGCTTTCCTATCACCATCAAAAAAGCTTTCCTATCACCTCAAAGCAAAAAAAAAAAGGAGTAAACTAGCTGAATGAAATTAAAAAATTAAAAACAGGCTTATTGACTGGCAGTTTTCTTAACATGTCAGCCCTAAATAAGTTCTGTTTTCTGCGTTTTTACCGCGTACAGGACAACTGTTGCTGTTTGGTGGGAAAGCTGTGCTGTGGGTGGACTCAGCATTAACTTGGTTGTAAATGTGTTAGCTCTTTGCATGCTGGACGTGGGGAAGCAACGGCACACATGCGCGTCGCAGCCTGCAGCTGAATTGGAAGCCAGGGTTGTCAGTAACAACACAGAAAGGTCAACGAGGGGGGGCTGTTTGAGGTTGACTACCTTATTTCCCCACCCCTGAAAGGACGCAGGCGGCGTGTTGGGCCTGTTATTCTGCATCAGCGGCAAGTTAAGAAAGTTAAGAAAGCGGCAGAGGTTAGGACAGAGAGGGACGAAGGGAGGGGGCGAGCTGGACTGACATACAGTATATGAAAGGCAAACAGCACCTCCTTCCTCTGCAGCGTCTCAAAGTAAGGCGCTGTGTGTCGGAGGAACTTATAGATTCAAGAAAAGGGGAAATGAAATTGTTCGAGCACAGGATAGTGAATCAGAGATGCACACCAAACTAAACTAAATGTACTGTCTCATTCTATGTATCTGCATACTAACAACTTTAGCATTTATTGATTACTATGGAGACAGCAGTTGCAAGACTAAGCTCCATATATACCATAAATGTTAGTACAGATGCTAAGAATTATGTCGAGCGAACATTTTTATGTTTCATCCGGCTGTTGTGATCCATATCGCTGCTTCACCTGAAGGAAGCCTCTCTCTCTCTCTCTCTCTCTCTCTCTCTCTCTCTCTCTGTCTTTTTCTCAGACTCCGGGCTGTGAGTTGCGGTTCTTTGCATTGTTATCGTTGCTGTCATCTCTAACAATGAAAAACAGTGTGTGTTCAAGGGATGGGGGAGGAGCAGACACAGAGAAAACGACACAGGAAAAGAGGGAAAGAAGCAGCCAGCTGTCGAGCATCAGAGAGAAGAAAAACGAGAGTGATTGAATAGAAAGAGAGAATTCGTTAGGCTGGGTTGGCTGAGCCGGAGGATGTGGAAGGATTAAGGGTCCTTCGGAGCAAAGGCCTGGGTTGAAAACACCTCACACTGCTGATTGTGGAAAAAAGACATGGATTCTGGCTGAAGAAAGAAAAAATACTTCCCTTATTATAGACTTTATTTATTTTCTTGGTGTTTTGGCCACATGTTGTTTGTTATTTGACAGTAATCTATTATCATCTTGAATTGCAGACATTTAGCCGGAGCAATAATGAGCAACAAATCGTATGCAGATCGTATCGGCTGCGTCACTCAGCCTCTGAACAGTAGATAATGATGTCCTCAGCGTGGCATATTTAAGCAATTATCAGTCGATTGAGTCGAACAAGGCAGGCTGGCAGAGGATCCGCAGATTGAACAGAGAGAAACAAAGGTTCGAGGCCGCACCCAGACCACATGTTGCCATGCTGGGTTTCGGGCATGTTGAGCGCACATGTGAATATCTAATGAAGAACCTCCAACGACAGAGCTCTGGGAACGCTGCTCCTCGTTTCATCTGAGTCGTTATCATTGGACATAGCGCTAATTGGCTCCATCTGATTTCCACCAGGGAATCCGAGGCAGAGCAGGAAGGTTTCGTGCAATCTCGGTTTTTCTCTGCAATGCGAACTTTGCGTTGCCGCTTCGTTTGTCAGTCAATGGGAATGATCAGAAGAGAACAAGGAGACCGTGCTGCAAGATATCTGCTAAATCAGTGATTACGTGTCTTACTTTATTCTTAATGTTGTTCATGTAACATCAGATTCAAATAATCCTTTCAACCAACGTTTGGGCACGTTTTCCACACTTTGAGCTTGGCACCAATGCGTTCAGTATTTGCCTTTGTCAGGAACATTAACGGCTTAACGAGGGAAAGAAGCGTTTATCTTCAGTCCTGCTGCAGAAAATAATTTCACACTTTATGTCAGGAAAAAAGAAACTGACATTTGCTATCACATCCTCATTTTGAGCTACGAGAACCTGCCTTCATGTCTCAGTTCAGGCTGAAACTTGTTGTACTTCATCCACAAAATCATAAAATTACTCACAAAGCGCTCTCGGGATTGTATTAGACTGTCGGGACCAGACTGTAGTGCATTTTTAATTGTTCACATATCTGATGTAGCATTACTCTGTGGTGGAGATACATGTGCTGCAATGTTTGCATGATATCACAGTACTGGATGGTTATTTCAGCTGCTTTATTTCTGGTTTTTTAGCTACAACAGAGATAGTCAGAAAGTGCAAGGCCCTGTAACTCTGTTTTCTCAGTTAGCTCATAACAAGCTAACTGAGCTAATCTGCTTTCTCACTCAGCTTCTTACTGTAAGCAATGGTGTAACACACAGGAGCACAGACTTTGGAGCCAAAGTTAGTCAGCCGAAGTTTTAGTTTTCAGAGTTTTGGTCATTTCAGCCGTGAGATTTCTGTGTTTTTGTCTCAGCTCTGGCTGCTTTTAAAGTGGGCGGGGCACAGTGGGAGAAAAAGGTGATGTCACACATCTCCGTGCGCCAATCAGAATTTAACTATACTTAAATCAGTATGGGATGTTGTGGGGATGCTTGGTCCCAGACAGATGAACAACGTCTCAGATTTGTTCAGTAATTCATATAGGTGTTGTTGTGCTGTTTGCCCTGGTGGCCGTTTATAGATAATATAACACATAAAATGAAACTAAATTGCGATTCAGGCTGATTCACAGGTTGTGTTTTTGTTGCCGGACCAGTTTCAATCCAAGCTGATCACACCAGAGCCACGCGGTCGAGTTTTGAGTGTTTAATTCCTAATACATTTTATTTAATAATGTTAATATTTAGCGTATGATGTTTCGTGTTGCCAAGGAATACTTGTGAATCGAAACCAACTTTTCAGGGTCTTCAAAGACAGTTCTGACAACTTTTCATGCTTAGCCGTGTCTTAAGGAAATGATGCCTTTAGCTCATGTGCAGTTTCACACTTCGGGCTTCAAATAGTGTGACTTACTTGGATTCGTGCCCGTAAGAGGAAGTGGAAACGCTCAGCATTACAATATTCAATACTTTGACCCTGCGCGTGCCACACTCACGTGCCTCCGGTGCAGACGGAGGAGGCAGCCGCTTTTAGTGTGCGTTGAGACTTTCAATAAACTCAGAGAAGAAGAAGAAGCGTTGGCGAAGGCGGTGCATTCTGGGATACGACATGAATCACAATGGCGGTTAACCAACAGGCGTACCGTGCCACGGTAGTGACATGTTTACTGTCATCACTTCTGCTCCAAACCTGTCGGACTTTTGCCGAGGACTTGAAGTGGGATGAGAACGGCTACGTGTTGTACTGTCCGTGCATGGGTAACGCATTGTTCGTGGCTGATATCTCGCTGTATATTTGCAGTCTATTGAAGACAAACGGCAGAGCTAACTTAGCCAAACTACCCAAACTTCACCCATTCATAAGTTTACTTTCACGTCGACATGGGCTCAGATTGTCTGAATATGAAGCCAGGCGTGCTGAACTCTGCTAATGGCCCTTCTTCAGGCAGACATAGTGTTTTCAACCACAATAGAAAAGGAAGGCATCAACACCTCAGTTTGGAAAACATTAGAACTCTAACCGCTAGTCGACACAATGAGTTAGCTCTTTAGCTCGTTAGCTAACTCAGTGAAGCTCAGGACAAAGCGACCTGACACTAACGTTACGTTAAGTGCTGTAACCCTCAGCTCTCACCGCTGTGTGTCCAAAGCATGCAGGCACGAGCGTGTAACGTGCCCTCTGTTGTCCAGGTCGCTTTGGAAACCAGGCAGACCACTTCCTGGGATCTCTGGCCTTTGCAAAGATGTTGAACCGAACCCTGGCGGTACCTCCCTGGATAGTGTACCGTCACAGCACGCACCCTTACACCAATGTGAGTACAGTCAGGGAGGTATGAGCACAAGTGTGATTATTTACAATGTGGATGGATGGATTGTTCTGACCTCTCCCTAAGGGTGACAGAATAAATTTAATACCATAATAAAAATAGATAGTGATGTTTTACAAGCTGTACAGCGGGATCCAAAGAGGGTTAACTGATTTACAATGAGCATATAGATGTAATCAAAATGCTGCATGACTGCTAATATATATTTGCTCTAAATGTGGGTCCCGTCCCCTTCAAAGTAACTTTCCTTTGCAGTGTGAAGCTAATTCCAATGCTCCTGCATGCTCAGATCACTCCTTGGGTGTCTGTCATGTAACCTGTAATGTGCGTTAGATGTTCTCTGGACCTCCTCCATGTGCTTCAACTTGAATTTCATTTCTGAGCAAAGGAAGAAGTCACTGTTGCCAAAGTTGGCGAGTAGAGCACACGGGGAGTGCCGATTGAGAGAAGAATTGTATGCAGAATTGTATGATTGCACCTCATTTAAAATGTATGAAAGAAGGCACTCAAAGTGATGACAGCGACCAGGATCAGCTTCCTGTTCCATGTTATTGCAGCTTCTGACACTGGCATCACTTAAGTTATCTGGGTTCGCATCATCAGGAGACATTTGTCACAGCTGATGTGTTGAGCGGTAATAACAGGAAAAGCTTTTCTAGATTCTTCTTAATGGATAAATCTCGTGGGCTGGCTTCAGATGTTTTGGCAGCAGCGAGCAATGTAGTGCAAGTGCAACAGGTTGCAGATCAGGATTTGGACTTTTCTGTTTTGTTGTTTAGGTCCATGTTCCCTACAGTGAGTTCTTCAAGCTGGAGGCCTTGTCTGCCTACCACCGAGTGGTAAGCCTGGAGGACTTCATGGCAAAGCTGGCTCCAAAATACTGGCTCTCCAGACAGAGGAATGCTTACTGCTTTGAGACTGCTGCACAGCGGAGTGCAGACAAGAAATCCTGCCCAATGAAGGTGAGAGTCCAGTGGAGTGAATATTTAGTTTACAGGCCACAGCAAACTATGATTTGATGATGCTGTCAGGTATTCCACTACTCTGCCATTGCTCTTCCCTGAATATCAGACATAACAAGTTAGTAAACAAACATAAAATGACATCAGCTGGGACGATGAACAAGTGAGAAGGGTGATGTTGAACTGCTGCCCCCTGGTGGCCAATAGGGCATTAACTGTGAACTGCATTTCTGTCACTGTTTCATTGCTCTTACATTAACCGGATTTATTTCCAGGATGGGAATCCATTTGGTCCGTTCTGGGACTACGTCGGTGTGGAATTTGACAAATCCGTTTTGTTTAGTGGTATTTCCTTCAGTGCCTACCACCAACCTCAGTGGATGAAGAAGTGAGTATATGTCTGAGCACGGACACTGTAGATGGATCGAACATGAGCAAGCTGACAAACCTAATGACTCATCTGAAGTTGACTCTCCTCATGCTTCCCGTTTGGAATAGGTTCCCTCCCTCTGAGCACCCTGTCCTGGCACTGCCCGGGGCTCCTGCACAGTTCCCAGTCACAGAGGAGCATGTCGGCCTGCAGCGCTACGTGGTGTGGTCAGACAAGATGGTAAAGGAGGGCGAAGAGCACATTGCTACCCTGCTGACCAGACCGTATGTTAGCATTCACTTGAGGATCGGCATTGACTGGGTGAGACGCTCCAAAACATTATAAACTTGTACCGTACTGTTTCTTTACTGTCTCATCCGATTATATGCATCACATACAATCACATAACTGTTCGCACACACATAGATGTCATAGCTGTCATAGTTACTTTTACCAGGAAACAAAATCAGCCCTGTCACTCAGTTCACATCTGTAAAGCCGATAATAAGAAAACTACAGAATATCCTTGAAGTAACATTAATCAGTCAGGTCACATGTGCACCTTTACAGTCTGTAGGATGTACAGTGTAGTGCAGGGTTGCTGCCATCGCTGTCATCACCTATTTATTCTTTTTTAATCCTGTCTTCCAGCAAAATGCCTGCAAAATGCTGAAGAGCGGCGATGCAGGGCCTCACTTCATGGCCTCCCCTCAGTGTGTCGGCTACAGCCGCCAGACAGCTCTGCCCCTCACCATGACCATGTGCCTCCCCGACCTAGCAGAGATCCGCAGGGCGGTCAAGCTGTGGGTGAAGAAGACCTCCGCCCGCTCCGTCTACATCGCCACCGACTCAGAATCCCACAGTAGGGAAATTGAAAAGCTCTTCAAGGGCAAGGTGGGTGTGTAAACACATTTAGTGTCTGCACTGCCTTGCCACATGTCACTGCCCAAGTTGGAAAAGCTTTTTCGTCACAATTAGCAAAGTCTTTCCGTGGTTTACACACATTAACTGTAAACCCTCAAGAGTCAAAGTCTTTTAGCCCTTCACATATACTGTTCATGTAATTTGATATTAGGGATAACTAATTATCCAGGAATATTAATGGCCTTAGAGTCACTGATTGATGTGAGTTATTCTCATCAGAGCTTGTGTCATTGTGGCATGTTGACTAACCTGAACCATGTCAGAGATGATGGACTTGACAGTATATGGGACAGACGCAGCTCAGGACAGGACAGCGCCACTGTATGGAAATGGAAACTGTGACCTACATACCTACAGTTGTACCAGCTGTGAATTATTGGTATTGCTGTTTCAGCTGGTTTGTCTCAGGCAGCTTTACTCACTAACTTTTTCCACAAACATCTGTTTATTTATCTCTGTCGTATTGGCTTTTAGGTGAAAGTGGTGAGTCTTCAGCCAGACTCGGCCCAAATGGACCTGTACATCTTAGGTCGAGCTGACCACTTCATTGGCAACTGCGTCTCGTCCTTTTCTGCCTTTGTGAAGAGAGAGCGGGACGTCCACGGCCTTCCATCCTCCTTCTTTGGCATGGACAAGCCCGGGAAAATAAACCAGAAAGAAGAGCTCTGAGCGCAAGAGTCACATAGAAGTCCTCTTGGTGCTAATGCTGGATGACTGTCATGAGGAGGCGAGAGAGCGTGTGGAAGACAGAGAACATTTGTACACGACGTGATCGCTCATATTGTGCCAAGGCTGGTCCCCTTTTAAAACAGGCTTTTATCTGTGAGAAAAAGGCTTATAAGATAGGATGTAGCAAACCAGTAGTGTAATGTCCATGAAATGTAAAGACATTGACACCACTGCCACTGAGAAACACTTTAATTTTGTCTGTTCCCTGCTTAAAGTCCAGTTTTTGTATGTTCCCTCTGCCTGTTTTTGTTCATTACACAGTAACTGTGTGTTTCCACACAATTTTCCTAACAGCTGCCATGCTCTGCAGCTTTAACCACGTTTTGTAATCCAGACATGTAAGAGGGACCCCTGATGACCTCGGTGAACCCTGGGGAAGACTGATTGCAGTGCCAGCGATCATGTTCACCCTCACTCTTTTGCCCTCTTCTCTTTCTCTCCCTACCTTTCCCAGCCTCCATCTCTTTCCAGCTTGCTCTTTCCTCTCCTCTCTGCCCTCCATTCCAAGGAGAGCACTGTAACCGATCCCCCTGTACATACTAATTATAGGGAGGAAAACGGAGACAGTCTTTCCACCTCTCATTTTACCGGGACCAAAAACTGATGAAATGTGTGGAGCCTTGTGCTCAATGTTGTCGGGACAGTATTGTTATTCGGTGAATGTGAACAAAAGTTTCAGGGATGTTGATTTGCACTGGTTGAAATGATTAAATGCAAGTGGGGATGCATGGCAAGCTAATTGTGTTCCTCTGTGTGAAAGCGGTGATTGCAGTTATTTCTAAGTAAACTGTTTCTATAATGTTTTTCATCAATAAAGTGTCGCACACTACATTTTTAAACAATCAACACCCTCTGTCTGTTTTCCTCCCTCACTGGAAGCTTAGCTGTGAGTACAGTTGAATCAGCTGATGTAAGCTATGAGGGACCAGCTTGCTGAGACTTGGTTGCCAGATACGCCAGGATACTTTGTATTCCTAATAATGCAGGTTTGTTGGCTTTCAACCCCGCTATGCACGCTTGAATGAAATAATTAAGTTTTTGCGGGTAGTCTTCTTAACCGAAATATTTAAGCTCAGTCTGAATCACAATTTTGATGTTGGTTAATATTATTTCACACGCTTCTTCTTCGGGGGTTGTAGTGAGTGAATCTGGCAACCCTAACACCCGGACCGTTGCGGGGATGAACAGCGGCTAATGGCTGACTGGGAGTTTGGTATTAGCTAACGTCCGCCACTGGTAAATCCATAACGCTTTTTCTGTGTGTCTGAGTGATAGCTGTGTTTGTGTTACAGAGTTGTATGTGTCCACGGTGGGGGTTTTTTAATATTTTTGAATGACAATGTGGCACATAAATTTCTGCCCTTGCTAATAGCGTTAGCCAGGTAATGCTAGCAGACTTGTGGCTTAGGTTACCAGTGTGTTTGCCGTTGCTAGGCCGGTCCTGTCGTCTCGTTACGGGCTGCATTCTGCACGAGCTAACGTCGGTTAGCTGAGCCGCTGTTTTAACCAGCCATTGCTAACATTAATTGGTAATATACCTTAAAATACACAGTTTGTCAACATGATACGGTTCCAACGGCGGCCACTTTTAAACCAGGAATTTCAACGCTGACTTAGGCGAGGTTACTAATCCAACAAGTTTAGAGTTACCAGTTAACAGGCTAAATATAGTTAGTTAGCTAAACCTGGGTAACGTTAGTGCGTACGCAGGTGTGTGCAGATGGCGCAGCATGTACCTGTAAACTCTGTTTTCAGGTGTGAGGAGGTTATTCATTTTGACCAACTCAGCCTGACCCAACGTTAATCGGTGCTCATGTGTTTTGTGCCATCTGGGAAGATCTTACTACGCGTGAGTTGTGTTTCCGTTGTCGACATCGAGAAAGGTTGAATTGCAGCACAGGTGTCAGTGTCAGGACATTAACAGCTGTCATTGCTCGTCTGTCAGTAGGCGTTTGTTACGTTGAGCTTAAGCCAGTCTGTTTGTAAAAGTGTGTGTGATGCATCAGCCATCGAGATTGCAAGTCACCCTGACAGTTGTCATCGTGAGTTGGTGCTAATGACTGAATGTGTCTTCTCCTACAGCTTCTGATGTGGGCATTGGTACAGGTGCACTGTTCCTGAAGCTGCACTTGGAGCACAGAGCATACATAGCGCCAAGCCGCGTGGGTTGGCAGCTGCTCTGCAACATGTCCAAGAGCAAGAGCTCGGAGTCGGTCAAGGTGGTGGTCCGATGTCGCCCCATGAATGAAAAAGAGCGAGTAGCCAAGTTCGAAAGGGTGGTCTCTGTCGATGTGAAGTTGGGCCAAATTATTGTCAAGAACCCCAGGGATGCTTCGGCCAATGAACTCCCCAAAGTCTTCACCTTTGATTCAGTCTACGACTGGAACTCCAAACAAATAGATCTGTATGATGAAACCTTCAGGCCCCTGGTGGATTCAGTTCTACTTGGGTTCAACGGGACCATTTTTGCCTATGGGCAAACGGGTACAGGCAAAACATACACTATGGAGGGGGTGAGAAATGATCCAGAAAGGCGAGGGGTGATCCCTAACTCCTTTGAGCATATCTTCACTCACATTTCACGGTCTCAGAATCAACAGTACCTGGTGAGAGCATCATATCTAGAAATTTACCAAGAGGAGATCAGAGACTTGCTCTCCAAGGACCAGTCACGACGTCTCGAGCTCAGGGAGAGGCCCGACACAGGTGTTTATGTAAAAGACCTTTCATCATTTGTCACCAAGAGTGTGCGGGAGATCGAACACGTCATGAATGTGGGCAACCAGAATCGTTCAGTGGGTGCCACTAACATGAATGAACACAGCTCCCGATCCCACGCCATTTTTGTCATCACGGTGGAGTGCAGTGAGTTGGGTGTTGATGGGGAGAACCACATCAGAGTTGGCAAACTGAACCTGGTAGATTTAGCTGGCAGTGAAAGGCAGACCAAGACCGGCGCTCAGGGGGAGAGGCTCAAAGAAGCCACCAAGATCAATCTGTCCCTTTCTGCTCTGGGGAATGTTATATCAGCTCTGGTGGATGGGAGGAGCAGCCACATCCCCTACAGAGATTCAAAACTCACCCGTCTGCTGCAGGATTCTCTGGGTGGCAACGCCCGCACCGTCATGGTTGCCAACATTGGCCCAGCATCGTACAACGTGGAGGAGACCTTGACAACGCTGCGTTACTCCAACAGGGCGAAGAACATCAAGAACAAACCTCGCATCAATGAGGACCCCAAGGATGCTCTGCTCAGGGAGTTCCAGGAGGAGATTGCGAGGCTGAAGGCCCAGCTGCAAAAGCGCTCAGGAAAGAAGAAGCGGAGGAGGCGGAGGAGAGCTGGGGAAGGGAGCGATGGTGAGGATCTGGAAGAAGGAGAGACGGAGGATGACGATGAAGACGGCGATGACAAGGGGGATTACTGGCGGGAGCAGCAGGAGAAGTTGGAGAGAGAGAGGAAGGCTATCATGGAGGATCACAGTCTGGTGGCTGAGGAGAAAGTTCGGCTGCTTAAAGAGAAAGAGAAGAAAATGGAGGATTTGAAGCGAGAGAGGGAGGCCGGAGAGATGCTTGCAGCCAAAGTGAAGGTGAGCGGTTTATAGCACACAGAGGGCAGTACACCTTCTTCTGTGAATGTTCATGCAGCCCAGCTGGTGAACTATATCTGAGTCTGTTGCAACAGTTTTTCTGCTTCATGTAAATAGTTTGAGCCGTGTTTTTCTGTCCCCTCCAGGCAATGGAGAGTAAACTGCTAGTAGGGGGCAAGAACATTGTGGATCACACCAATGAGCAACAGAGAATGCTGGAGCAGAAGAGGCAGGAGATCGCTGAACAGGTAAACCAGCAAACAAATGACAAATGCACAGCACTCTTGACTGAAGTCATTGTTTTATGGTCACTTGGTCAGAAATGTCCTCACACGTTACAGAGTCCAATTTTTGAATAGGTGAGATGGAGTAAGAACTTTGTTTGAGACGCTTTAGACACCTGCTTTGGTTGCAGACAGCAAGACTTTAACAATGTGTCCCAGAAACATCCTTAGATCTGAGACAAAAGCAGAGCGTGGCCAGACCACTAACCTAATTACTTGAGGCAAGTTGGTGGGCTCTGTTGTGCCACTTATTCACTTCACTTTGTTGGTTCACTGTGAGTCACAGCTGTGCTTTTCAGCATGCGTCAAATCCTCAGCAATCAAATCAAGCCAAGTCAGTTATCCTGGTACGAAGAACAGGGCCTTTACATCAACATGGCAACAGTATGAGGGAACAGTGTCCTCTGAGCAGCACAGCAAGTCTGAGTAGGGCTGGGCAATTATGAGTCCAGGTATCATTTTAGATTTTGGGTATTTTAATATAACATAACAGACTGTTCTAGCTGCTCTATTATTAGCCTTTACCCACTTAGTCATCAAACCCTCACCACTGCAGATCATGAATCAGCGTCTCGGCATGTAAATATTTTGTGAAAGCAATAGCAGCCATCAGTTCTTTGTTATTTGGTCCAAAATACTGTGACATGTGTACATGTTGCTGAGCCATGCTTAACATCCAGTTAGTGACTCCTGTGTACGCTCACTACGCACAGTTACTGCGGGTTAAATTCAGGAACGTACACGTGTTTGTGTGCGTGTTTGTCTCCAGAAACGGCGAGAGCGGGAGATGCAGCAGCAGGTGGAGAGTCGCGACGAAGAGACTCTGGAGCTGAAGGAGACCTACAGCTCTCTGCAGCAGGAGGTCGACATCAAAACCAAGAAGCTGAAAAAGGTATCGGGTGTAACACCGGACGGTTCTGAATGTCCGTCCTGTCCTCCGTGTCGTCTGCATGCATTCCCAGTCCTGGCCGCTGGAGTGAATGAATATACGCTGACTAGATAAAAATAGACTGCACAGCATCTTCGTCTTTGATCAACTGTGAAGCATAGAAACAGCATGACTGTTTACTTTTGGAAGTCTGACGATCAGTGCTAATGAGGCCTACTGTATGTATCCGGTAACACAAAGCCTTGTATGTAAGCTTACAACTATTCCAGATCAGGGAAGGATGCACTGTTGGCCCTGTTTGTTTGTCCGCTTGGTTTATTGGATGATTATTCCCCATGACAGTCAGGTGTCTAAGCCAAATCCGAGGCTGAATATTCCTCTCTCCTCTCTGCGCTCTAGCTGTTTGCCAAGCTGCAGGCAGTGAAGGCAGAAATCCAAGACATCCAGGAGGTGCACATCAACGACCGCCAGGAACTCGAACAGACCCAGAACGAGCTCACCAGGGACCTCAAACTCAAGTATGGAGCCTGCCAGGCAGCTAGACAGAGATCAGTGCTGTACCTATATGGCCACCATCTGCCCCGGCAGATACACACTGACACTGTGCAAACTGCATGTGATGTCAGATGCAAACCTGACACAATGAGAGGTGTTTGCTTAATTTTATGCAAATTAATTGGCAATGAAAAGTATCCACTTTCATCCTCAGACTTTGCACGCTAACATGATGCTCAAATAATGTATAAGAGGAAGAAATGAATGAATCAGAAATGAGTCCCGCTCCTCCTGATCTGTCTGTTGCTGCCTCTGTCTGACTGTCTTTCAGGCATCTTATCATTGAGAACTTCATTCCTTTGGAGGAGAAGAACAAAATAGTCAACAGAGCCTACTTTGACGAGGAGAATGAACGCTGGGACATGAAGCTCATCACACGCATAGAGGAGTAAGTTCCACAAAGTTGTGTGTTCAACCGGTTAGAAGTTCTCCAACTTAAGCATGGATGTTTTTTTAAACAATGAACATCTTGAATATTAAATAAAGGCGTAAGAGTGTATCAATACACTGGAGTACTGTGATATTATGTTTTTCAATATTGTATTAATGAAAAGTTTAGTTTTGGGTGTGTTGAACTGTAGCCTCTGTATCATGATGCTTGTTGTATCACCATAGTCTTGCTGAGCCACAGTCCTGATAACACTTCATGTTTAAGGCGAACTGCAGCTATAATGTTTATCTATGTTTGTAATGTAAACAGCAGGGGAGTCAGAGCGGCACCAGTTGTCCTATGCTTCACTGATTAGATATATAGTTATTTATGATGATGAAACAGTTGATTGCTTTATTGTGTAAGACGTTAAGGCAGGTGTCAGATGCTGTATACACTGTACGACTCTGTGTGTCTGCTTCAGTGACCATCAGATGATGACCAGGCCTCAGTCTGCGGTCGGTTACAGGAGGCCTATTAGTCACCACGCTCGCGTGGCCATGATGATGAGGCCTGACATGAGATACAAAGTAAGCTGCTCGTCTCATCTGCCCGTTTTCACCTCTTTCACTGATGAACGGATTCAAACATCAACCTCCAGCTGACTGTGCTCTGCAGTCACACTTCAAGCTTTCACTGGTGATGACAGATGGGTTGAGTGTAGGCAGAAGTGAATCAAATAAGAAATTTCAGTTATCAAGGATTTTAAGGTGCACAGGGATCTAGTATGTAAGTATCATGTAAAACATCAGGACCTTATTGTGCCAAGATTTGTTAATACTTAATGCAATATGAGCACTTTCATATGCTGGGCACGAGTCTTTTGGCATCATATGTCAAGCTTCATTTGTAACACATGGAATGTACCAGGATTGACTTGTGTGTCTCAGACAAGCTTCTCCTTTGCCCCGCCTCAGGCTGAAAACATCTTGATGCTGGACATGGACCAGCCGGCTCGGACCACTAAAGAGTATCAGGAGCCGGTTATCGCCCCCAAGGTGGCGGCAGCTCTGGAGGATGCTCTGAGGGATGAGGATGAGATTCAGGTAGACGCCTCTGGCTTTCACAGCAGCTCGGGACCAACCCCGCCCGCCAGCACCAGCGGCAGCCTCAAGAAACCAAAGTCTGGGTAAAAACCTCTTAAATCACTGCCGTCACCTGTAGCTGTGTCCCAGCTGTAAACACCACACGACCTATTCAGTCTTGTGGCGTTTGCTGTGGTTGTGCTAGCTTTGGCATTACAGTGGATATAAAAAGTCTCCCCTTCCTCCCCTCCCCTTAAGACATTGTCTTTTTAATGTAAAGACAGAAACAGCAGCAGTGTAAATGCCGAACTTGCTCCATCTGTAATGTGATCATAACAAAGATCCAGAAAATAAATAGTTAATTATTAAGAGTTTGAAAAAAATGAAACATCTCTGATTTTACATCTGCACACCTTTTCATAGTGTGTGCAGATGCTATGTTCAGAGTTAACCAATCACAACAACAACGCCTGTTGGTAAACAACATACAGCTGCCATCAGAGGCAGCGATTCTGACTGAAACCAGATTACAGTCAGCTGATGCTGCAGGATTTGTCATCACTGTAGAGAAACTGTGGCTCCGCAGACATGCTGCAAAGATCAGGAGGAAGCATGGGGTGAAAACATGTTACGGTGGCCAACAGCAGCACTGAAGGAACTGCAGGAAGTCCCGGCATGTCACTGGTTTTTGTTTGTCATGTTAAAATGGAAATGTGCAATTTCCTAAGGGTGTGTGACCTTCATATATCCACTGCCACGAAGAAAAGAAGTTATAAAAATGAAATGTCAGAAGTTGCAGGCTCGTAACGATGGTTAACTGGTGTAACTGTCTGCTTTCTCAGTCGACCAAGAACAGGCAAGAAGTCGAGCACCCCGACCTCTCCATTCAGCCCCTCCAGTCCAGGATCTCCTCTTTACCCACAATCCCGTGGCCTGGTGCCCAAGTGACAGTACCACTAATATCACCACCAACCTCTCTTGTGCACCTTGCCACTTTGGGACTTTAAGAGAATGGAATTTGCTCTGCCTGGATTGTTTTCTGTCAAGATGACAGAGCGTTGGATCCTGCAAAAGATCGAGTTTTCTCTAAGACTAATGCTGCTTTGTGGGTTTTAACTGTAACCACACCACTATTAACTGTAGTCACAAGCTTTTCTTCCTGGAGATCTGAAACGCCTCTTCGGTCAGTACAGCGCCAGGACAGCAGCCACGCATGAAGCCTCACATTACTCTACACTGCTGTACCCTTCCCCCACATTTGGCTAAAGGCCACTGATGTCTTATATATCTGTCACAATGTTCTTAATGTATAGAAAAAACGAAGGTGGGTTTGACCCCCCCACCCCCACCCCCACCCCAAACTTGATGGACTGCAGTATCTTCAATGCACTTCTTCATATCTTCCCACATCTGTGTTGTAGTCCATTCTCACTGTAAGTGTTGACGCTGGGGGTGGGTCAGTTGACGCAAGGACACGTGGATCTGTCCTTGTCACCAAACAGGTTGTGTGTGTGTGTGTGTGTGTGTGTGTGCATGTATAAGCATTAGTCAGTGTTTTATTGTACATCAGGCCGCGTATCTGTGTGTCTTCACCTTGTTGGGATATTGAACATTTCAGTTTATGTCAAACTGCGCTGTTTCTTCAGTTATCTGTCTTGTGATAATGTTACAATGGAGCTTTAAGTCTTGTGTGTGTGTGAGAGATGTCTTATGTCTCAAAGGAATACTTCCACATTTTGGGAAATCAGCTTATTGGCTTCGAGAGTCAGATGAATAAACTAATGCCACTCTCGTGTGGTATTGCTAAATATGAAAGTAGAGTAAAATTAGCTCATCATAGCAGTCTCCAGTAGCAACCACATGGTGATGACAACAGAGCATGACGTCAGGGTGACTGGCCAAATGATATTTCCAGTATGCAAGTCCCTCACAGAACAGACAGACAGATAGTGCTGGGCTAACTGCTAACCCCTGCCAGTCTTAACACTAAGCTATGCTAATCAGCTGTTAGCTCTGACCTTATATTTAGTGTGAGGAAATAAGTGTGTTTCCTAAAATGTGAGGCTATTCCTTGAGCTCTGTATGATTGTAAATGCACAGGCCAGAAAGTAAAGCACACTACACACTCGGCCTCTGTCACACGTTGCTGTATTCAGTAGATGCTGTTCTTCCCGGGGCATACGATCTGGAGGTGGGGAACAATGGGAGAGAGCTCAGCGCATTTTCCACAAACACCGGCTGCAGACACATTCTAGGCTGCACGATGTTGCAGTTAGCCACCAGACATCCGAGCAGGAGGCCCGCGCTAACCACACCCTGGGTCAAAGTCCCAGAATGTGCCTCAGATACATCAGGGTTCCGAGGTGCCTTATCCTGTGTTCGTACTCTCTGCTCCTTTATTTAACAAGTCCACACATTCTTCCTGACCACTGTTTTTCATCACTTCACCTTCACCCATCGTTCATTCCAGCATCAGGGAACTGTTATGAGCATGGTCCTGACATTCCTGTCAGAATGGGCTGGACTTGTTAAATAGAGAGGCCGGGCATTTGGACACAGCATTCAACCACCCCCAGGCTTCTGGGTGAGGGCCACTGGAAGGCAAGGCAAGACGGGGACGATGTTTTCCCTCCTGTGCTATTTTTAAAATTCTTCCTCTTTTCCCCTCACCTGCCTTTGTATTGGTCTAAGTGGTCCTTGGAGAGAACTGATTGGTCCAACAGGTCACTAAATAAAGCTCCAGTGGCGTGCTGAGCTGGTCACAGTGCTGTGGTGGTGCCACAGAGCTCAGTCCAAACACACTATGGACTTTTAATGGATGTGAACACACAAACCATTCCATTTGTATGCAGATATTAATATGCAGTCTTAACCTCCATGGCTCAGCCTGCCTCCCTGCTGCTCTCTGTTCCCCATACTCTCAACTGTGAGGCGTGTGCTGTCTGCTCGCTGCTACTGTGTAGGGTTTACAACCCACTGTGACATTTCAGCAGGCCTGGGTCAAATGGCAAATGAAATCCTCTCAACACTGATGCGTGAGCCTGATTGTGTCTGTCTGGGAGACTTCAGCCATCGAGCCCATCTCAGTTTAAAGTTGAAAGCACTTGCTGTTTGACTCATGCCTGCTTACCTTGCGTATTTACATATGTAACAATGGTCATAGACTCGTTGATCCTCAGTCACTTTTGCAGATATATAAAAAGACTACAGAAATGGGTTTCCATATTGAAAAAAATCTAACTTATTTTAATCTTTCATTTTTATATACAGATGTAGATATACATTTTTATTCAGTTCTTTTCTTTAAAATAGATTGTTTTATTTTTTGAGCTTTGTAATTTAATGTTGAAATTTTATTTTTTTGCATCGTACATGTACTTTGTGTCTTTTTTTTTTTTTAAATTGAGCAAGATACAGGCTTTTTTGTGCGCGTATACACTTGCTTGTGTGTATACCAATGCTTTTGTCCATGCGCTCCCCACAATGAAGACGAGAGCATGGGTCCGTTGTTGCACATTGGGAAAGTGTGGTGACCGCCTTTAGAGAGAAATAGGACATTTATTCGAGTCACAGTTGAGTATTTTACACGTTCACTGTACTTTAAACCTCATAAACACATGAACTGACATAATCTTTAGGATAAGGCCTAACTGTTGTAACTAACATTGCAATGCTGTATACCTGTCGCATGATTTTAGCAAGCTTGAGTAATAACATTTGGTTGTGTGAGTATTCATCATTCATAGGAATTCGATTAGCAAAATGTGAATGTCTTAATTTAATTGAATACCTTTGCATCTATATCCCTTAGCTACATCACTGGATCCAAGCTCCATATCTAAGACTTTTGTGACCAACTTTTACGTGCTGGTATTGTTTTTCTAGCCAAATGACGATCATGCCGGTGCACATCTGTCTGCGGCTGGCTGTGTCTTTTACCTGTTTAGTTTCTTTTGATTATTAAAGACAATTCAGTAATATATTTTTTGAGTTGTGGTATTTTGATGAAAAACTAGTTGGTTGTACTCAGATGAAGTTGACTGAGCCACCTCTGGTGCTTTAAGTATGTTGGAAAAAGAAAAATTCCCAAAGTGCCCGGTGGGAACCACGGTGGGAACCTTTTTGTTCCCATTGTCTGACAGAAGTGATGGTGTCTCCCAGTAACTGGTCTTGGAATACTTCAGCTTCAGCATTTAAAAGTATGAAATTCACACTGCCAAACGAAACTGTCCCAACATATCTGCCGTTGATCTGACTAATAGATCTCTAGAAACAAACCTCCGTGTATTTTAATGAGCATCCCTCAATTTCCTGCCTCTTTCTGGGAACAGGTCTGGGTAGCATGGTTGTCCAGATGTGTCTTTGCTCAGCAACATTTCCAGCACCTCCTGTTGAATCCTGAGGTGTTCCTGTACCCCAGGGTTTCCTGTCCATCAAAAACAATCTTGAAAACCTCCAAAGGAATGTATCCAGGAATGTTCCTGAACAGATGCCTCCACCATCTCTGCTGGCTTCTTTTGGTGTAAAGCAGGAGTGACTCCTCTCTGAGCTCCTCACCATACTTCTAACCAGGAATCTAGAAATTGTACAGAGGAAACTCGGACACTTGTAGCCATGACCTAAATTTACTTTAGTCACCACCCAAAATCAGCTCTCAGTCCGGCTGACACCAGTTCACACTTATCCTTAACTTACCCTAACATGTGAACAAGACCACACGATATCAACCCCTTGCCTGTTGCTTGGGGCAGTAATACAATCCCAAACAGAAGAGAGCAATCCGCTGTTCTTCGGCAGACAACCAAGGCATCAAACTTGGAGGTGCTGACACTTATATTGACCAATTCAGAGACGACTACAAGCCACACCAGTCTGAAGGCCACAGTCTGACAAAGCCAACAGAACCACATCGTGTTTTTGAGGTGCCCAGATGTTTTCCTCCACCGGCTGGTTGTCGGTCAGAAGGGACAACCCCAGCTGAGGAAAACACCTATTGTGAGATTGCTACAAGAATATGGACGCAACTTGCAATGGCCCCAGTGCCACGATAGTACTACAGTATCAGCCACATGATAGTGCACGCGACAGGATCCTGTTGCTGGGAAATTCCCATGATCCTGTTTCAGCACCCTGGAATAAGTTTTCCCAGGGAGACTGAGCAGCGAGATTCCCTGATAACTGCAGCGGCCCGTCTGATCTTCCTTTTTTAACAATGGGAGCACCACCTCGGCTCGTCTCTCCACACGAACTGTCCCCAAGCTCCAGGCAACACAGAAGAGACGCGTCAGCCTCGACACCCAACAGTGGCCACAGCACCTCAGCTCGACT
The DNA here is from genome assembly GCA_008933995.1 of Datnioides undecimradiatus. Taxonomy (NCBI): domain Eukaryota; kingdom Metazoa; phylum Chordata; class Actinopteri; order Lobotiformes; family Datnioididae; genus Datnioides; species Datnioides undecimradiatus. Next base: position 86,556 of record WARS01003150.1, on the reverse strand, counting down.
CTCATTCACACCTGGCTCCCCGTTGCTATGGAACTCATTAACTACAACAGAGAGCTTTGCCGTGGCTATGGATGAGGCTTCCCCCAAGTCTTTAAACAGTCACTGTCTTGGCCTGTGCCCAGGATGATGCTGCCTCCCACCTACTGAGTGCAAGTGTTACTCACTCAACATATTCCCTGTGCTGAAGTTTTATAGATGTGTCTACTTTTTCATAAACTGTAAAGATGATTAACCACATCAATGTTGCATCAATATGAAAAAAGAAAAAACAATTCTTTCAAAAGTGGAACAACAGATGTGTTACACACTCGGACAAAATCAAATTATTTTATTGGCAGCTTCTTTTATATAATGGACTTTATTAACAGCAGTCAATAATACGGGTCATTCTTAAAAACAAGTCATTCCCACCAAACTTAGAGTTAAGAGCAAATTAAAAAAAAAAAAAAAAAGCCCATCAGAATCGTTTACATTCAGCAGAGAACCACAACAGCACAACAACCAAATAAAGGAATGGTAGAGAACTCAAAGGCAGAACGGCCAAAACGGTGAAGCCTCACGTCTCCTGGCCTGACGAGATCTGACTTTTTGGGCATGATGGTTCCATTAAGTGTTGGGTATATTACCAGCATATTCAAATTCCTCCTGTTAATGTGATCAAATCCATAATTTACAGTTTACTGGTGCAGGATACTGAGCACTGTCCTGCACTAAGATCACGCTGCTGTCCTCCACAGACGTTCTTCGGATTAAAACGTTTTAAACGGGAGAAATCTGAAGCTTTACGTGATGACAGCTCGTAAATAAAACAACCAAATGTGTCATCACAGCGGCGCTGATGCAGTTTGTTTCTTCAGATGCATGACTTGCTGTCTGAGCTGCTGTTTCCTCTTGAGAATTCAGTCCATGCAACTTAAGTTTGGCACAGAAAGGAGCAGAGAGTTTGGTACAAAAGCAAAAAGTACAAAGGAATAATGCCCCATCTAAGTCGGAACTACAGCGGAGAAATAAGATCAGAGATACTTGCTCTACTCTTGAGTATCTTCCTGGGTTTTTTTTTTTGTGATTCACAAAACAAAACATACAACAGTTCCATATGTACACACCACTTCAAGTCTCATGAAAATCAAAATATTACAAGAACCAAGAAGAAAGAAAAAAAGATGAGAGCGCGGTGAGAGAAGCCTGCACACTGTCCGTCATCAAAAACATTAGTGAGTTTATATCATGCTGGTTTGTTTCTGGAATATCAGTAACTGTGATCTTTTATGGTTTTGCTCATGGTTAGGAGAGCATCATGGGATGTGGAGACCAAACAACGAGACTGCCCTTTGGATACAAACGCAAGGATTTAGGTCCGTGTTCCATCTCCAGGAAACAAAGTCTGGAGACAAACATCGACTTTAAGTCACATAGTCAAACATATGCATAGAAAAAGGGAAAAAAGAATCAACGTTCTACAAAATCAACAATGCATGAAATGACGATCAACCCTTGGCCTTGGAGAAGCAGATAGTTCAAGTTAAATCATCTAATGGACCTTTTATTTGGAAATCAGTGGTTAGAATCAGAACCGCCGCGCCTGGCTGGACCTTTGCTATCATTAAACATCTCGCATCAGTCGATCTCCGAATGCAAGTTGACTTCACTCAGTTGAGCTTTTGGGCTGACTCTGTGTCTCCCGTCCCCGTTAGAGTTTAACACGCACCACCTCAGAGGCTTTTACAATCAATGGAGCCTCTAACTTTGGGCTGTAGTTAGTGGATAGAGAGAGCCGGGGCCGCTCCTCTGCTTGTTGCTACAGTGTCTCTGTTGCAATGTCTAGCCGCTAAAGACTAAACAAAGATGGTTCTCCACCTCAGCATCACTAATTTAACCTCTTACAAGCTGTGGATACTCAGGCAACTGTGGACTGTTAAGCTGCTGTTAGGCAGAGCTGCAGAGCAAATGGATAAACTGAGCATGTATAATGGACCGATACCTATTTGTTTGCACCTCAAAGGAGGCGCAGAGTGTACGTCAGTGACTGTTTGGTTGTCTGAAAGTGTTTGTTTTCCCAGAGTAGCTTTACCCCCACCCACCACCTCCCTCCTCCACCAGCCAAACCGAACTGACCCTTTGCAGCGTCAGGAGATGAATCAAGTACAGAACAGCGGGAGGCGGGGCAAAAAGAGGGAGCGGGAGAGAGAACGGATGGTGGAGAGAATGAGAAAAGGTGAGAGAGAGAGAGAGAGAGAGAGAGAGAGAGAGAGAGAGAGAGAGAGAGAGAGGTAAGGTGGGAGGCGTGTTGTCCTGCCTTGCACAGGTGGTGGTGGTGGGGTTGGGTTGTAGTTTCCGGCTCTGGGCTCTGACTCAGGACCTGTCTGTGGCTCCGGCGGGCTCATTTCTCTCTGTAGTACAGCAGGTACATCTTCAGAGGCTCGGGCAGCGGCAGGCCCAGTATCCTCTCTCTAAGGATGTTCACGGCCGGCTGGGGTCGGAGCAGCTCCCCAGTCTCCTTCTCCTCCTCCTCCTGCTCCTCCTCTTCGTCCTCTTCCTCCACCGTCTCCTCCTCTTCCACCACCCCTCCGGCTCCTCCCCTCACCCTCCGGCTCCCTCTCATCTGCCGCCTCACCTCCCTCTCTCCCGCTTCCTCCTCGTCCTCTGCTCTTCCCCCCTGGTTGTTGTTGCTGTCCAGTGGAGCGGGGCCGATGCCGCTGCTGGCCACCACCTGACGTGTGGCCAGGACGAGGGCGTTGCAGTGGCGCCGGTGGACGCGTCGGCGTTTGAAGCGGGGGCCATACTTGTGGAGGCCGGCCACTGCCAGACCCCTGCCAACGCTGAAGGAGGAACCTCGGCCACGTGATTGGCTGTCTCCTCCGTCTGTGGTCACTCTGAGGGTGTGGCGGATGCAGATGCGGGCCAGCTCCTGTAACGTCCACACCTCGTACTTGGCTGCAAAGTTGAGAACCACGAGAAAACAGGATGGAAAGGAAAACAATCAGAGGAAAGAGGGGAACAAGACAAGAGAAAGGAAGTATAAGATACACACCATATGGACCACAATCATTTACATGTAGCTGTAACAAAGGCCAAATGAGACTCACGCAGTGGGGCAGTCTTGGGTTTGCCGTTGGTGCTGTGTTTGGGCTGCACCAGAGGAGCGAAGGACACAGAGATGATCTTTTTGGTCTCCCAGCTGTTGGGCCCTGTACGGGTGACCTTGGTCAACTGCAGAGAGTACAGCAGGATGAAGTCACAAGCTCTTTCTCTCCATCTGCGAGTGCTTCACTGTTTTACAAGCTGGTTTAAAACCTGCAGCTCAGGACTTTTGGAACAAATGAATGACTGTTTTATTCCAGTCTGGTATATGATGATGGGCAATGAGGGGACCGTAGCTGCAGAGTGGACTGCAGCAACCAGAACTCCTTTCACACTGCGTCAAAAACCTGCTAACACCTGCTAGCATCTGGCTTTTGTGGGGTTCTGTCAGATTTTAGCTGGAATACAATGACGCACACTGACGCAAGATGCAAGATGCCGAGTAACACTGGCAGGACAACCCTTGTTTACAGTATTTATACCGCAGCATCCCCAGTTCACCACATGTACCTGTAAACCATCACCATGGCGATATGTCAATCATCATTATTAAATGGGAGCGGGATTATTAGTGATCAACCCATAGAACTCACACTGAAACAGTCTTTATTAAGTGGTCTGCAAGTCAGGATCAAATGATCAAATCTTCACAGGTAGAAGATGACAAAAATGATCAAAGTCATTGATCATAAATGATGAAAAATTATATGTACAGTATGTAAATGTGAATCTGTACATCTGATCTCAGGTGTATTGGTCATGGACCCAGCAAAGTGCAGCATGGAGGCAGAAAGACCATAGATCTTGAAATGTGCCTGTTCCCAAAAGCCAAAATCCATTAATTAACCCTCAGTTCACACAATGTTTACAGACTGACTTGAAGTTTTGCTGATATGCAGGACTGAACTGTGTGTTCCTCGGACATGACACCAACCTTTTCCTCCAGAGGCATCACGAGGATGCCCCCAACCTTCAGCAGGTTCTTCATGTAATCCTCGTGCTCCTTCTGCACCCCGGCCCCGCAGTACACCCTGTCATACTGACGGCTCTCCTGGGGGATCTCCAGGCAGTTCCCCACAACGAAGGACGGCTCGCAGAACTCAAACCTGAGCGGAGAGGCGGGAGCGAAAATAAAACAAGGGACGCAAGAAGGAAACAGTACAGTGTCACAGGCGCAGGAGGACACCTACTTGTCAAAGCTGTCGCTGGTTTTGATGAAGGAGTCGAGCTTCTGGTAGGCATACTCAATCACGTCGGCATGTAACTCTATCCCATGGTTCACTCCAAATGGTCCTGGAACAGTTAGCGATGCAATTCAATATATAGGCCCGTCTGAACCTCCAACCAGTCACACTGCTCAAAATGCCACCTGTGTAGATACACACTCAGGAAGTGCTACCAGAGTTTTCCCAGTGGAGGAACACGTCTGTATTTTCATGCAGACTATTGTGATGAATAATGCTCTTAGAGTGAAGCTCAACCAAACATTATTCCATCTTTGAAGAAAGGCAAAGCACATCAGTGTTAGCACTCCAAAGGTGCTCCTGGCTACCTGAACCCCCTCATCCAGGTCTACGCTCCATCCCTCTCTCTATGCTCGGCCAATGAAACGCGCCTTCACAACGGGGCCAAAATCCCGAACAAGACTCCAGTAGCTTGATCTCACTACCTGGACCTCTGTCGCTGATGGAATGAGTCGTGCCATCGTGCACTATCACCCTCTGCACTCGACATCAGACACCACCTGTCCACACCTGTGTCCACAACATTTCTCACCACCTGTCTGTGTTGTTTTACTGGATCTTTGCTTGTGTTGTACTGATTCTATATGTACATCGCTAAAAGCGCCTGACAAATGACACTGCAGAGTTGTAGAATTGCTGCCAACTTCTGGACGTGCCACCTAATATGAAGAAGTAACACTTTACAATATGCGACGCTAAATTTGAGTTTTTACCAGAAAACAGATGAGGAACTAACTGCTAGTAAACAGCCTGCATCAATGAATCAGCAGGCAACAATCAGCACAGGAACATCTGTGAATCAACCAACTACAGATGCAATAATGAGGAGTTAATGATTAGTCACTTTCAGCTAGTTATCTGTTCTAGTTATGCATCTGTTGTTTTCTAGTAACTCCTCATTATCTACTATATCGTTGTCTGTCATTAGTGGGGAAATTATAAAATTATACATAAAGTTATAAGGTTGTTCCTGATTTCCTGACTTGTTTCCAAAATAATAATCATTAATTGATCATTAGCTACTCTTACAACATCCCTGAGTTACTGTCAAATCTGATTGACAGTAACTCAGTAACTAATGGTTAGCTAGCAGTTAGTTCCCCATTCCTCCGCTGATTCCTGGTCACTGCTCCAATTGTGAGTGCTATCAGTGAAGGCAGGCGGAGCTTTGCATGTCTCGGACCTGAAACTTTGGAATCGTTTACACTGTGACTATCAGATCATCAATTCAATCAAAATCTAAAATGTTAAAAAACCTGTACCTGACCCTGCTCCCCCACGTTTCTCATTTCTAATGTTATTTCTGTTGTGTAAATTCCTCTTTGTTGTTTCTTCCTATCCTCCTGTCTGAGGTCGCTGGGTGAACCATCTGCCTATCACAGCCTAAATTCAGCCAATCAGATCAAAGAAGATAGAGGAGCGAGGTGGAAGAGTGAGCATCCTTTCCATTAAGAAAGGCCTTCAGTGCTGGTATTGATCTTGTTTCAATAAGGAAGTACCCTCCACTTCCAACATAAGTGATGTTACAGCAGCAGCTACTCTAACCTCTTCAGGAACCGCCATTGTTGTTTTCAGACAGTCGCTTCTCGTTGTGGTCGCACCTAAACCGCACCTGTAACTGCCAGTGAAACCTCACAGAATGCTGATTGGTCCAAACCACTGCAGTTCAGCCACAAACACATCACCTGAAGCGTGGAAATGTGGCTTTTCAGCTCACGCGATCTTGTGATTTCGTCCAGCTGCCTCACAAGGTACGGCCATCAGCAGCACACAGCTGCTTCACTGAGCGCATTGCTCCTAACCTCATCGAGACACCAGCGCAATAATAAAAACGCTGCGTGCAGTGAACCACATACCCAATATGAGGCCGACCATGGTGCTGAGGTACCCAGTCCCACTGCCAAGGTTGAGGAAGGAGAGGCCAGGGTGGAGATCCAACGCCTCCATCACCTCAGAGTAGATACAGGGAGCAGACAGATGGATGTTTCCATGCCGCCAGGCCAAGTCCTGAAAACAAGAACGGTACATGTTCACCAGCCTTTCTCATACCTATAAACATTCAACTGATCAAACTCCTGAAACCTATGTTTCATGTATCCCATGACAGACTTTCACTCTTCTCACCTTGTACGCATTATCCCGGTACTCATCCAGGTAATAATCAGCCCGGTCGATAGCCCGAAAAGCCCGCTCCACCAGGTCTGAGCGGATGTAGTAAGCCTCCTTCAAGTTGTCAATCAAGTCGTCATTGTCCTCACCAGCGCTCACAGCTCCGCCCATCTTGACTGGAGGCAAAGAATAACGGGTGGTTTACTCTCCAACGATAACCATTGTGAGATCTGCAGCTAATTATCCTCCACTGCCTTCACTAAAAGCTATAGAAACAGACTGACGAGCAGGGCGTCAGGTTGTATTAACCGACTCTTATGAATACTGTATTTTATATTGAGCTTCCTAATCATGTTTGGTTTGTCTTTTAATATAAAATACAACAGTTCCTGGGTGGTTTCAGTGTCAAGCAACGTCGCCTCAGTAATAAGGCACTAGGCTGGATAAACTCTATACAATCACAGTCTGTCAACACATGCTTGATTGGGCAGGAAGAAGCAGCGGTTATTGAGTCAAACTGTGCCCGTCGCTAATCTCAACCCAGCTCAACCAAATCCAGAGGCCCTGGCTGAGGCAGAGGGTTCAGGGTGGTGTTACAAACAACACCAGAGGGCAACGCCAAAGGACAAGAGATCACAGGGTGCAGGGGGGGCTGCCAAATGCTGGCCACAGTCATGAGGCCGTAAAAGAACAAAGGAGCATGTGCATTTAAATATGACTGAGCCTCCTGCTTTTGATGCCCCCGGAGCCCAGCTGAAGAGGGTGTTGTCATGCACCGAATCAAACAGCAGTTTGTTCAAACGTGTACTGATTTCCACGAGGGAGAACACAGAAGGAGACGTTGCCCCTTTGATTAATGTCATAAACTGCTTCTGTGGGATGTGAGGGCAAACGACCGCTAGAGGGCGCAGTGAGCCATTCAGAGACACACGAAGTGGTTTAGTAGGCTAGTGGGGTACACACTTCCTGCACAGCACTGCCGTTTGGTCATCGCGGTTCATCCATCGGCAGTGAATTTCACCCCCACGGCTATTCTACAAATTCTACCGTATGAACACAGAGTAAACAGTCACGCCACGACATGGAGCGCTCGTGTCACCGCACACATCCACAGCCCGCACGTTGTTGCGGTTGCTTGTTTGCGCAACTCAGGTGATCCAGTTTCGAATAAAGACCACAATTAAAGCTCTCTTACTCCGACGATCGCCGAGCACACGCTGCAGAACTTAGTGTTGCAGCTGTAGCGGGCTGTCGCGCGGTGCAAGGGTCAACACACGCAGAGATAACCGCATTTTCGTCTCGGCTGGAGAAGAAAGATCGAGAGCGGGTCGGCAGCAGCTAACCGCCGCCGGTGTCGAGCCGAACCTCTGGCTCTCAGTGCGCCTCCACGATGGAGACCACCTCGATGTGACGCTGTACCTCCTGATAAAGCCGCCCGATGTCCTCTGCCCCGGCGCTTTTCCTCGCGTTCAGCCTTTTGTTGTTGGGAGATCCAGTGAGGAACACACCACTGCTGGATGTAAACATTCAGCCAGCTGACGCTCTGACGTCAGACGTAATACACGCAAAAATAACGGGCCCCGGGAAGATGGCCTACATTCTGCACTGAGGGCGGCGGGACGACAACAGAGGGAGCGCAGGTGAAGGGATCATCCAACTCTGCTGACGACTGAAAAACAAATTAGTGTGGCTGCATTAACAATAAAATAAAGGGTGTGTGTGTGTGTGTGTGTGTGTGTGTGTGTCTTTATGGAGTCCTTTTTACCACGTGACCCGGCCAAGCTGACCTGCTAAGCTTTAATTGAATAAGCCCTGATGGGTACAGTGTGGCTCTAATTGGCCTTCACAGGGCCCGTGACCTCCTGCTCACTAAGTCAGACTCGTCCTGTCGCCTCCCTCAGTGGCATATTAACATGTCACAGCAGCAATAATAAGATGAATGATGGCTGGATTCCATTCAGCACTGCTCAGGTTACTGTAAGAACAGAAAGACCTGAAACTAATCTCTTGTTGATTTAAGGATATGGTCGTTTTTGTGGCTGGTGTTGCTTTAATTATCTAATATTCTAAGGTCTTGGAATGGGATGGTGGCTTCTCCTTATGTTGTGTAAATGAGGTGCAAATCACATGCTGCATACTAAAATGCACATATGTTTAGGTCACCTGTAAATGCTGCAACACTTCTGTCCTCAGCTTACTGCATAGAAATGATGCATTTAATGCAATTAAACATTGAAATGATCATCTTAGGGCCGGATTAACATGAGAACCTGGGCCCCTGCATCTCTTGGACCCTGCAAACTGAACACTGGGAAAGAATTATGCATTATGATAATGCATAAACTGTACAGCTCATTCATGTAAATATTTATCAAAATGTGCATACATTTATAGGTGTATTGTTTTTATAATACTTAGAATATCACTGATGGAACTATTTCCTTCCATCTTTACTTATATTTTCTTCTTATATTCTCACTGTTAATAATGATAATAAACATGTCTCCACTGTACAAACATACTGGCAAATATACCGAACAATGGCCAGGGCACCCATATGCTGTTAAAGTATATCCTCTGTAATAATGTTTGGCATCAACGGCGATCGATATCCTCACACCAAAACAAAACAGTTTGGAAGAACATGTCATTTAACACAATATTAATGTCTTAGTTATAGTCAAGCAGCAGTTGCACTGGGACCTAAAACATATAAAAGCTACCAGAGTCCTACAGGAAGCACATGCAACAACAAACTCAATATTGGCTTTAATTAGTGTTTTTAGATTTACTGAAATGACGTCTCCTTGACGGTCAACTGGCAACATGTCTGCCTTAGGCTTAAAATCAATAACAGACAGAACGTTAGGTAGACTGATATCACTCTTGGCTCGCTCCATAGTTGTTCCATGTGACAACTGGCTATAGCTGCTTGGTTAAACACGATACTGTGCACAAAGGAGCCAGCTTCTTTCTTGTTTGTGTGCATGTGTGTGTGAGTCCGAACCATGGGCACGTACACTGTGACAACATAAAGCATGAAAAAGAGGGTCTGCAAACATGTTGGTTCACTCAGTAGTCCACCAGATGTCAGTGCTGTTCAGCATAAAAACTACATGTAGCTGCACGTTAACTGCACGCTCAAGTCCCCCATTTTGTTCAGCAGAGAGGCAGACAGTGTGTGCTATATGAGTGCTTGGCCATGCATACTGCGTGATGTGCAGTGCACTTCAGCTGACCTGCTGCAACACAGGACCAATCATGTCTCTCTCCTACAGACACAAACAGACATTTGTCTCTGATTCTGGTAACCAGCACCAACATTGACCAACCCTCAAACCTGACCAGCATGTCCTCACTTTGCAAAAGTACCCTCGCTCTAACAGTTCACAATGGTCCTCACAATGACAGACAAACAAAGTCGCACGCAGTGATCCAACAGAGCCGTACTTGTCTATGAGTCTTTATTTGTGTTTTTCATAGAGAACATTTAAAATGGTCATACCCCCACAATAACTGACATCACTTCTCTGGTTTATAACACTGACACAGGAACAGGGGAACATGAACACAAGTACACAAACACACAATCACAAATTCAGCCCATCTACAGTGTTTTACTTCCCAAAACCAAAAAAAAAAAATTGAAATAAATAAAAAAGAAAAAAAAAAGAAAAAAGAAAAACATGAGACCCCGAGGACGCACAGCCAAGGCCTGTCCCACTTTACAAAACGGTGCAGTAGCAAAGGAACGACCACATCTACAAAAGTAACAAAAATGACCATACAATCTATCGTTGTGGAAGTGCTTGTAATTTTGGAAGTTTCGTACTTTTTTAAAAGGATATCATTATCAATGCCTAGAAAATCACCAGTAAAAATAGCTCATCTCTGTAAAAATGTGCTAGCGGGACACCCCTTGGCTGTGGATAGTTTTTTTTGTTTGTTTTTTTTTCCTTTGTCACAAACTTTTTTTTTTTGGAACCGTTTTCAACTCGTCTTCAATACAACAACAATAACACTGTTTTCTTCTTAATACAAATATGTACAGAGACTTCCACGTGTTTCAAAATAATGCCCTGCACACTGACGCATTATCTAGGGACGACGGTGACGGCGATGACGTTCTTCGTGATTCCTTCACAGAAACTGTCCGTGCAGTTTGGTACCTGAATCGACAGAATGAGATCACAGTTTCTTGAGCCTATAACATAAAAAAAGCTTGTGTGTACCTCTGTCACAACGTGGCCTCTACCTGCGTGTAAAAGACACATTTATTGTTTTTCCCTATACATCGCAACCCCCAACCCCACCCCCATCCCCATGTTCCCCCGAAGTAGCGTTAGAGATCCAGACTGAATGTTTTCAACAGTATTTGAACCGGGTTTGCCAAGTGTAAACATACCGTATGTTGAAATGAGTGGAGTGAGAAAGGCACACATGATAAGACCAACGCAGCTCGTAACTACAGCAGGGACGGTGTTGGGGGGTCCGGGGTTGGGTGTGGGAGTGGGGCGTTGGGTGGGGCTTTTGGTTTTTTCGCTCAGCTTGATGAAAAGTGCCACTCAGCTACACGCTTCTTTCCCGTGAGTCGAGTTCTACGCGGTGTGTGTGTGTGTGTGTGCCTCAAGGTGCGACCGTTGTGCTCCTGACGAGCGCTCGCCCCTAGCTAACGTGAGAGCCGGGCGCGAGGTTGGTCCCCCCCCCACCCTTAAACACACAGCCAGGTTCTGGGCTGGGCCGGCTTCCCCCTGACAGTGTTACCGTGTTAAACTCATCCTCGGCCCGGGTGCTGCAGGGAAACTGCACCCCGACCGGTTTTGTTTTTTAATTTCCTTTGCTATTTAGAATAATACATCTCCTCACTCCATCACTCCATACTTTTATGCAGATCAGAAAAACATACAGTGCGTGGGCACGGGGCCGACCGTAGGCTGCGTTTTGCTTCCTCAGCTGACATTTTTTGAAATCGCTATGCTTTCATGGCCTCAGTGTTATTCATTTACATACTTCAGTAGACAATTTCATCAAGCAGTTTAAAAGGGGTCATGCCATATCAAATAAGTTAGGAGAATATTCACAGTCCTAACACTCTTGGGTAGTATTCTCGTGCATTTCAAGAGAGGAAGAATATGCTACTTTGTTAACCAAATGCATCAAAACTAGCTTTCCTGAGGAAAGGTTACACAAGACACGAAGGAGGGGGGAGGGGGGGTTTAAAAGTCAGAAAAAGCGTTGACATTCTTTTGAGTGATGGACACATATTTATGCAACAAACGCCTCCTCCTGAAACAAGGGGGAGGTTGTGTAGCCTGGCAAATCAATTTCCCACTCCCACGCACTCATCCCATTTCACACGAGGCCTTGATCCAGCCGCTGCTATCGCCTCTAGCCTCAGCTGACTGACTGACCTATGGCATTGCTCTGTTCTGCTTTAGCAGCTCTCCCCGGTCACCTGAGAACCAAACTCTGCTTCCTGTCAGTCTCTTTTGGTTTTTGTTTGTTTGTTTGGAAAAGAAAGTACAGCTTCCTTATTCGACATTTTCCAGCTTCTGACAGCGCGGGCTGAACCCCCTGAATCAAAGAGACGTCTCTATCCCACATTAAGTGTACAGGTTGTTTTCTACATGAACGGCGACAAACAGATGTGACGATGCTTCGTACTGCAACGCGACCTCCAGCTGGGGGGGGGCGAGTACTTGCTATTGCTCGTGATCTACCGGGGTTCTTACAAGTCGAGACTCAATGCTGGCATTTTCAACGATTATTCAGAAAGTGCACAAAGGAGTTTCATTCTACATTGGCTAAAAAGCACATTTACAACATGCCTTTGACATCAGAGTTACACAAGGGTATCATACTGTACACCACAGTAGCTGCAACAGATCACTCAGAGGCAGGTTACACTAAAGTCTCCTACTTGCTCGTTTCAACATTAGAGAGAGAGTGGGCTCATAACGAGCAGGCCTTACCAGCAACAATACAATAACTGCACAATGTTGCCAAACACTATGTGCAGAACATTATTCAGAGGCATCATCTTATTATTATTAATTTTTTTTTTTTAACTATACATGAACTCACATGACACTTAGGAACAAAGAGCCAACCATCTAGTTTCAAATTGACAGTCATTTCTCAGATTTAGAAGTACAACATACAGCAGGTGTTCTTTGACATTTCTGGATCGAGGACAGACGAATAAAGGAATGGAGGAGAAAAGAAAAGGAAACTTGTGAAAACGCTTGCACAACATTGTACTGTATCATCAGCGCCTACTTTGCCTTCAGCTTGACTGAATGGTGTGTTTAAAGCCACAGTTCAGCAGGTCTTAGTGATATTAAATAAGGTGTAACTGCCTCCTATTGATAACGCCCCTCACATCTCTTCTAGACAGCTAGTCGTCCTTTGATAAGGTAATACAAGAGAAGAAGAAGAGCAAGTCAACAATTACACTGGAAAAATATATGTATGTTTATATTCATATATATAGCATCTTTAAAATCTATTTATACAGAATGTATATATAGTGTACTAATGGCCATCTTGGCAGAGAAATAAAGGCATCTGAAACAATCACCACTCTCTTGATGCCGTGGTCTTCCCGGGACCAGACATTGTTACATTGCAGAAATGCGAAGGATCAGGAAAGAAAGTGAGTTCTGTTCTTTTTTATTCTTTTAGTGGCACTTTGTGCATCAAAAAATTAAAATCTAGAGTAAGGCTACAAGGGTGCGTATGTTTATCTGATAGACGTTTGTCAAAGGAGGCCATCCTACAGTATCCTCAAGGTTTGGATATGTCACTGTGTGTGTGTGTGTGTGTGTGTGTGTGTGCGTGCGGTGTGTGTATTTTAGACCCATACTCCCAGCCTAAACCACTGCTGGAATAGAGCTCTATATGTGTACCATTGTAAATAATAAATAAGAAAAACCAAATCAAAAGCATCACTTAAGCGTCTATGGTACATCACAGAGGTTTTGGGTGAGCCGGTGCTGGCCGCTACAAAGCGCTTGGGAGAGGTAACATTTCAACATCTCAGCTAATGTTTTTTTGTTTTTTGTTTTTTTCCTTAATTTTCTTTTACCTGACAAAAGCAAACACACAGCGAGCAGGTAACGACAGAACAGTGGTTGCTTTTGTTGGGTTAGTCTTTTTTTCTTTACAATCAGCTGCTGGTACGTCTAGGTATAAGCCTAAGTAATCAAACAGTATTTGTATTGATTTTTCTTTATTTAAATATTAGCAGTGGATCTTTAAGACTACTCAGACTCAACCGTCACATCACGCACATAAATAACAAAATAAATATACAGCCATATCAGTCAATTTCTTTCATATTAAATAAATAATAAATACATACTTTCTTTTTTTTCTCAGCGGTGGGTTTCTGAATGAAGCAGTAACAGAAAATGACAACAGAAACAACAAAGGAGGAAAACAAACAAGGTCAACAAAAAAAAAACCTTTTTTGCTGTTGTAAAATTATCCAAAATTTTTTTTTAGTCAGTTATAAAACATCTGCACTTAGAAAGGTTTTTAAAAAGTACTCAAAACAAAATATGCCTTGTCAGTTTTCTATATAGATTCTTAAAATATTGACGTAAGACATCGCTTCGACCGTGATAATCAGTAGAGATGCATTTGTTTGCGTGTGTGTGTGTGTGTGTGTGTTACAAAAAAAACAAAGTTAATAAATAGATTGCTTCAAATAAATAAACCTCAATAACATAAATGGCAATAAGTTACAATTTAAAAGTTCACAAGTTTAAATAATTCATATATAACAATTATTATTGTACCACAAAACTATTCATGGAAATGAAGTGCAATTCCTATGTTGATAAATACTATTGATATGACTAACTGAATCTGAAATGTGTGCACACTATTACTATCATCATTTCAGTTTATAAAAAAGGGGGGGGGGGGATTTATCTGCTGCCTTCAAATCATCAGCTGTCCCGTGAAAAATAAACAACCTCCACTGTTCCTGGATCTGTCTTGCGGCCTTGCTTGTAGAATTCTTTCTCGTTCTCCCGCTAAACTGAGTCAACATTGCACTGTTGACGCCTTTGCCGCAGTGATACCGCAAAGCAAACACCAACTGCAGTTTAGTGCATGCTTCGTATTGCCGCTCTGTGCGCGCGCGTGTGTGTGCTGTCATGAATCGGAGAGCAAGACGCGATGCGGGATGAGCGCCGAGAGCGTTCACGTTCGACCCCGTCTGCGTCCTCTTCCCGTCAGCAGTCTGGCCTTCGCCTCCCTCCACGTTTCAGTCGATGCGAAGGGCGAAATAACCCCAAAAAATAAAAACAAAAAGCTGCGGATCGACCGTGCGACAACAGTTAAGGACACAAAAGAGACAACAGGTAAACATACAGCGTGTTAAACCCCCCGGATACAGTCTCTAGTAACATCATTCTTCTTCTCCATCCATTCTGGCTGAAGGATCTGTGTCTTCCTCCCAATCCCAGCAGCAGCAGCATGGTGTGGATTTTGGTCCGCGTCACGTTTCGTCTGACAGAGTGCTCCCTGGGTTGGATTTTTTTTCTTAAGTTGCCGTTTATTTAAATAACCTGAATTCCCTTTTTGTTTTTGAATCATATTTCAATATATTGTAGAGTATTTCAGCATCTCTCCTTCATCTCCCAGGTCCGTTCACCTCCAACTCCATCACGCTCCTGAGATTCAGGACAGTTTGCGTTCTCTCCGTGTGTGTGTGTGTGTCTGTGTTTGTGTGTGTACGTGTGTGTGTGTGTGTGTGGCGCCTCAGACTTTGATGCCCTTCACAGCTTTGTTGATGCTCTCCAGCAGAGCCTTGTTCTCAGGGCTCTGGAAGCAGTCCTTGTTGGTGTACATGTCGGTCAGGGTGCTTACGTAGCTGTCGAAGTTCTGCTCGGTGATTGGCTCCTGCTGTGGTACAAACAACAACCAATCCAAACTGAGAATGGCATCGACACCAGCGGCTGCGCGCTGGTCAACACACGAGATTCACTTTGAAACAAACAAATGAACTCAATGACAAGGGGAGTGTGTGTGTGTGTGTGTGTGTGTGTGTGTGTGTGTGTGTGTGTGTGTGTGTGTCGGCGGGTCCAGCCCCGTGTGTGGACAGCGACTCACCATGTGTGGCAGGCGAATGTTGGCCAGGCTGCGGATCAGAGCGCGGCTGAGACCAGACAGCTCCATGAACAGAGCCTCGTTCTGCTCCTCGATCATCTTGTTCTCGTGCTCGATGCTCTTCAGGTTCTTCTCCATGGAGGAGATCTGCGGCGCACAGAAGCAGGGTTACTATGATAACCACTTCACAACGTGCGGTTGAAACTTGTGCGTCTGAAAGCCATCGAGCTCCACTCTGGTCCAAACCTCTAAGCCACACTGAACTGACTGTCATGTTCCTTCATTACACTGAATACACACACACATAATTTAGTTCATTGTGACTCAATCCCACATGTTTGTTTCGTAAATGTGGATTAATCCACAGCTAAAACGAGCTCTCCAACAACCGCTCAAACGACTTCCTCCCGTTTGAGTCGAGAACAGTTGCTGACCACAGCCGACAGCTGCTGTGGAAAATAATTAAGCTCTGGGTAAAAATGAACAAATACAGATGATCACCTGAAGCAGACACGGGGTCAGCTGGTTTGCCCTGTGAGAGCACATCTCATGTTCTCTGATTTACAGGTCTGAGTTAAACAGAGACGGCGACACGCACCTGAGTCTGCAGGTTGACCATGTCAGCCTCCATTTCATTGTTGGATTCGTTGAGGTCGTTAATCTCTTTGTTGAGCTGCTTGATGTCCTCGTCGTTGTCCAAAACTAAAGGAGGAGCCGGATGCGTCAGAAAAGGAATCAGTGCATTTTACATTTTGTTGAAATCATATTAGCACGAGTCTGCGAAATCCCTGAAGCCTGAAGCATCTGGACCTCTGAACACTTCACTATGCTCTCACATTCAGCCGAGTGCTCTACAAAACATTTACTATGGCTCCTGCATGCAGAAATATACCCACTCACAAACATTTCCACACAAAATGACTCATAGACGGTTTTATCTGACCACGTCTTACCGTCGCTGGCTCTGAACTTGGTGCTCAGGTAGTCCTCCGTGGGGAACTTGGCCTTCTTCTTGGCATACAAGGCTCTGGGGCATCCTGAGAGGCTGGAGACACAAGTGACACACACTTAATATCCCACATGTAGTGTTTTACACTTTGGCCTGAGCTCGGATAGTTCACATCATATCTACATGTTTATATCGTGTTTGTTAAAGAATATGAATCTTATTAAAATAAGAGAAATCCCAGCTTTAAGCAGATATGAAGAAATCAGGAAATCAGAAATACGTTTACTGTTAGGAATTCGCAGTAGGCAGCCTGACACAGGTACCAACGTGCCTAAAGCTCAGTAATTAACATGCTGTATGCTGTTTGCATGCTGTGAATGTGTATGTAGACGCAGTAACTTCCTGCAGTCATAACATAAAAGCATAAAAGCATAATTGTTGTTTTTAGATTTCAGTTCCTGCTAAATTAAAAACAGGGGATGACACAACGTGTTCATTAGCGAGCTGCTGGTCAGGTTGGCTGTTTTCTGTGCCCGGGGTCTTTAAGCTCTTACAACCTGCAGGCTCCAGCTCCGTCTCTAGCTACAGACACGAGAGCTGGATTAATATACTTATGCAAATGGGGCATTCGCAGCCCACATCCAACTGTTAGTTACAACAACCTGCGTGCAGTTTACCTGCGGTGTGTGAGGAAGCTTCCGTTAGCGTGTCCGGAGCCGTCACAACCCGGGGTGGGGCAAGTGGGCCCCTCTGTCTTGAAGGCCTTCCAGTTGAAGGGTGTGCCATTAAGGAGACCCTCCTTCTGTCTGCGGGCCGCCAGCGGACACCCGTAGGCACTACGGTGTGTGGCGTACTTCCCACTGATGTGACCCAGGCTGTCGCAGCCCGGCACGGGGCATCTGCAGGGAGCAGAGGGAAGGAGGGGGAAACAAGCAAAAGCCGAGGAGAAGGAGGAGGAGGAGAGGGGTCGAAGTCAGGAGGCGGGGGGAGGAAGGAAGTGAGAGGGCACACGGGTTAGACAGAGAGACTCCAAACATGCAAAGTGTAGAGAAAGCTGAGAATATTAGAATAAAGATTTCAGTTACACACTTTCTCTACTGGGCCAGATTCAGTTTCTCACATCTTCATTTGACACATTATTTATGCAGTGAATAAATATTACTCAGTCGGGCTATTATGGTTCAGCCCATATTATTATAAACATGCTGGCATATTAACTGGTTTGTGTGCAAATGCAATATGAAGCCCATGTATTTCTTCTGTATATTGGCAGTCTACTCTACGATACTCTACCACGAGCTATATTCAGAGTCAGTATCTGCAGTAAGTGTATTTTCCCATCAGTAAGGGCCTGGTTGTTTGATTCAATTATGGGGGCAGGTCACTCCCTCTGCATATGATTCACAATGACTTTCCTCTCTCTCTCTCTCTCTCTCTCTCTCTCTTCCTTTTTTTATTGCATTTTACTTTTACCGTCAGTCTCGCTAAAAGCAGACATTATGGCTTTCTGAGCGGTACGAACTTTAAAAGCTCGGAGTCCTCCTGGTTGTCCTTGGTAGGAGTTTTAATTCCACTTTTCTTGGCACGCGGGCACCCAGAGAGACTGAAAACAGAAAGTATGGAGTTGATAACATAGGGTTGAAAAGGTCTGGTGAAGTGATTGCTTGATAAAGGGAGAGAACAGTATAGGGAAGAATCATTTTACAGAGGTTGTTCAACCAAATCACAAACCAAATCAAGTCAAAACGCCTAAAATGGCCGAAAAGAGGATAATGGAAAGGTGTGAGTATGTGATCCCTGTCTAATTCTATCATGAACTGTCACTAGGCCTCTCTGACTGACTGTGTGTGCGAGTGTGTGTGTGTGTGTGTGTGTGCGTGTGTGGATTTGTGTTTTTGGCTGGTCACCTTCTGTGGGAGGCGTAGTTTCCTGTGATGTGACCGGAGCCGTCACATCCCGGGGTGGGGCATCTGGGGAAAGGCGGAGAGAAATGTTGGACGGTTAGAGCGAGGTCATCAGGAAGCAGCACGCTGTGCACGTTTTGTGTTGGGGGTGGGGTGGGGGGGGGTGTCTGAAAAATGGCGCCGAGCAGATGACGGGGATGGCCGGCTTAATTAACATTGTTTTGGTATCCATTCCTGCGAGCGACGGCTCAAACTCATTCAGGCTTACAGTGAGTCATGAACAGCCCGTTTTCTATTAAAGAGCAATAGGAGTCTGTATATACAGTATTTAAACTATAGATCAGTAAATCAATATTATATCAATATTGTGAAATTTAGATATCATCTCATCGTGATGCAGCTGCTCTATTAGAGCAAAGTGATGTCTGAATTTGCTGTTCCATCTGTTCTATTAACTGACTGCCTTCATTATTCACTTATTCATAAAAACTGGACAAATATTCTGTGAAAGGACTGGCAGTCGCATTGTCACAATATAGATTTGGTCAAAAATATTGTGATAGTTGATTCGGCTCTGACGCACACTGCAGAATTCCAGTTTCATTTCTCATTTACATGAAGCGAAAGCAAGCGCAGTCCGAGCCAGATGTGGAGAGAAGCAGAGCGACAGATGCAGCAGCAGTAGCAGAGGCAGCAGCAGCACGAGACAAGTTAACTTGAGCAAACCGAAGCATTGTGGCACTGGACGGTGTCAGTGGCAGCGCGCTGAAGTGGCAGTGAAAAGGCAGTGAAGGTGTAGAGCAGACATACTTGAGTTCAGGCGTGTGGGCCGCCATGAGGGACCGAAGGCTCTTATCAGCGAGAGGACACCCAGACAGACTGAGAGGAAGGAGAAAGAGCGAAGGACAGGCAGGAGAAGAGACGGGTGGAAAAAGGGGGCGAGGAAGGCGAGTGTGAGGGGATTGAAAGGAGAGAGGAGAAAGACATGAGTGAAGGGAAATCAAGAATGCAAGGCATACCAAGGTCATTGAGGAAGAAGAGGACGGACGGCAAGAGGTAAATTACTGATGCATATCAAAGTCAATGACTGTCTCTGCTTCCTGGGCTCACGCTACATCATCGCCTCTGGCACGTCAGGATCAAATGAAATATCTGAATTAGCTGCGGGGCGTCCGCTTTGGACTCTCAGCTAACATTTCATATGAGAGCTTCTATACGGAGCAGCCCCGCACTGTATCGGCCAAATCAGCCTGCAAGTGGTGCTCACCTGCGATGGGACGCGTAATTTCCAGTGATGTGACCGCTGCCGTCACAGCCAGGTGTGGGGCACCTGGAGAGGGCGGGATACAGAGAGATGCAGGGGTTAGACAGCAGGCGAGGGGGGGCGGCAGGGGGCGGGGTCAGAACATTTCTGACTAAATATGCAAAGTTTATTTTCCACGAAACAATCGTGGTCCCAGAGGATGAACTCTAAGGCCTCTGATGCTCAGTGCTGTCGAGCGCCATCATCAGGCCAAAATGACGTTTGCTCTGACCACATGTGACAGTAATGACAGTAACGCCTGCCTCTGCTGGACTAAGTGCACTGAAGTGCTAACTTGCATGCTGACAAGACAAACTGTCGATGGGTAACACTGTAAACAATATAACAACATGTTAGCATGCTGGTGTTAGCGTTTAGCCGAGACGCCCGCGTAGCCGTGGACTCTCTGTCTCGTTACTTACGACAGCAGCTCTTTCTTGCTGTCCTTGGGCTGGAACTTGACCTTGAAGCTCGGGGTTGTGACCTCTCCTGGGTACTTCCTCTCCTCCAGACAGTCCTGCATCATGTCACAGTCCTCCGGGTCGGAGGAGACAAACGACTGTCCCGTGTGCTCCATCTGGAGAAATCGATAGTAGAAATGATGAGTACAAAAGAGCTCGTGATCCAATCATTCAGACTCAGCCGGCGTCCCGCTGCGTGGATCGCTACTCTTTTCAGACTATATTTGATTGATGGCTTTCTCATAACATATTTGCATATTTGTACACAAGCCAAGAAACTTTGCGCACCGCCATGTGAGCACAAGCCTCGACGCTGATCCCCCCTTTTTATTCTTTTGTAGACAACTGACGCCAAGTGTCCTCATAAAAAATTTACACTCACAGCCCTTTATATTTCTTTTGAAAAAGTTCAAAGGAGTAAAAATTAGCATATGCCAAAGTCAGGATGGTGCAATGCACCTGACACACCACCTCTGTTACACAGTGCAATGTTTTAACTGTACAGTAACTCTCGCATTTCAGTGAAATAAATGAATAATAGAAAGAGGACAAGGGGACAGGAAATAAGGCGAGGGGATTAGAGAAAGGCAGAGTGATGTAAACAGCTACGAGTTTCTTCTTCAGAAAGCTTTGGGGGAATTTTGTCTGTTATTATTTTTGTTGCAATCCTTCCTCTGTGGCTAATATCACAGGAAATGCTGCGCGTTCTGCGCCCGCACCTTTCCTCGCCTAATTGTACTGACCTCGTCCATTTCCTCCTCCCTTTGGCGGTTGGGTTTGGTGTAATCCAGGGGTCCCTCCCACTCCTCCTGCTTGTAGGTGTGTAGGTTTGGTGACGTCATCCCGCTGCTTCCACCGTGATGCAGCGAGGACGAGGAGGAGGAGGAGGGGTCTGGGGAGCGAACCCCGGGGCTGGTGCCGGACAGGCTGCCCTCATGTTTAATGGGCTTCTTCATGCTCAGGTCCAGGGTGCCGTTCTCATCCACCTCAATGTCCATTTCCTGCGTGGAACACGTAAGATACTGAAGACTGGGGCTGTATCACAACATCATCGGCCCTGTTGGACTAAAGAACTGCTTCGAGATGCCTTTTAACTTCCATTGGAATGTAGTTTTCTTATGAAAATGCAAATAATAAAACACCATTTCACAACAGTTGGTGGAAATTTAGTATTTAAACGATTTACTGGATCATTTCACTCTATTTATTATTATGACTGGTTCTTTAAAAATATGTATTTAGCTGATACTTGACCAAACTCAGGGGCTCCGTACGTCACCAGCAACGGGGACAAAATGAATAGAGAAATACAGCCAACTAATACGTCTAATTAAGCATTCTCGAATGTAAATGACTAATGCAGCCTCCTCTGCTGCACTCAGGGTATATGAGAGGCAGTCCTGTATGATGATGATGATTGTGATTAATTTAATTGCCCTCTTGAGCAGATTCAGTTGCAGCACGGCACATACATTAACATATGCCGGAGGATTCAGGAGGAGGAATTTAGATTCAGACTGCACGAAACTTTAACGTGGAGAAACAAGCGATTTCTTCCTGTTCCTGCGCGCCGACCTTCACCTGCCTGTGAAACTGCCCCTGAGCTCGTACCAAACAAACGTCGCCACGGCAGCGCGACGTATCCGAGTTCACAGCACCACCTTTGCCACTTAAGCATGCTAGTAATGACACCTAATGTACTCCGCAAATACTTTGCCAGCATCACCAACAGCACGGTTCATCTCCCGCGCTCTATTATGGTGCTGGCAGGTGAACAGAAACAGAGGGGTGAGGCGAGCCATGTTTTCAGCATTCATCTAAAATGGCGCTCGTATGGGCTGGTCAGGGGCCAGGCGAATCAAAGGGTTCAGAGAAGAGGAGGAAAAAAAATTGGGAACAGTTCCCAGAACTGTCCCTGGTTGATGAGCTCAGTGTTCCAATGTTTCAATATTGGGTTTCAACTGGCTCCAACTCTGATTCCAGATCAGTCCCTGGTTGATCTGCAGTGTAATACTGCGCAGCTAAGGCCTGCTCTTGGATCGGTGCCTCGCTGAACAACACCTTGCTCCGCCGGGCTGCCCGAGACATTAATCTTCACTTTTTATCTTCCTAAAACCATGTCAGGAAATCGAAAACTGATGAAGCAGTCACTTTCTCTCCTCTGTGAGGCAAAAGGGCTTTTAAAAATCACAATATGGGGGAAAGTGGTGCTCCAATTACACCTCCTGTGCACAGAGAGGGGAGAGAGGAAGTGAATGAGAGGTGGAGAGGTATAGACAGAGACAGAGAGGGAATCAGCGAGACTTACGCAGGGAGGAAGAGAGGGAGATAAAAGAGAGTAAAAAGACAAGTGGAAAGAAAATGAAAGGAAGAATGGCAGGGGTGGGGAAAGAGAGTGGGAGATCTGTCCGGCAGATAATGAAAAAAGGCTACCTGGTGGAAAAGTAATCCAGGGAACTGGCAGTCAGCCAAATTCAATAACAACATGAAAAGTGTGTGGGATGGAGGGATGAAAGGATGAAAGAGGACGGGAAAGGTGATGCAACTGCATCTCAACACCATCCTGTTGCTGTAAGCCAGTGTCTCCTGATGATATATTCATGCAGAGTTGATGGGGGGAGGAAAAAAAAACGAAGAGGGGAGAGGAGAGGCACACCCACTGCCATCCCCTCTCATCTCACCAGCTGTGGCCTGCGATGTTTCAATCTGCACTACAATCAGCTAATAATCTGAGAGAGGAGAGAGAGCGAGGTAACACTTTACAAGAGTGACATCACCCATAAACAACAGTCATTTCGTATTTGCAAGTTATTTTCTTTTGATCGCTCATGAACGAGGTGATGGGGGATTCTTTTCCCACGCTGTTTGCCTTTAATTATGATCCTTAATATGATGCAAAATCACAGAAAGAACAACCGTGGTCCGTTTACCTTATTTTGGGGTTTGGTGCTGAGGTTTTCGGGTTTCTCCCAGCAGCGCGTGGACAGGTTCAGGATGGCGGTGGCGGCCATGTGAGCGGCCTCGGCATCGTGGGAGTAGTCGTAGGCCAAAGACGAGCTCTTCCCGTAACCGTGGAGACTGAGGCTGGGCGATGATGACTTGGGGAACGAGGGCTTGGCTGTGGGAGGATAAAAAGTCAGGTTTAGTTCAGGTGATTATGAAAGTAGGACACAACAGAGAGGAGGATATAAACAGGAACGGTATACGGCGTTATATCTTCTGCTGGGAGCACACCCTTAAAGGGACAGTTCTGTTTTTTTGAAGGGAAGCTGTTTGAAGCACGTATCCATAGTCTGCACATTACCTACAGCAGACAGTGGTCAGCACACCCCCAGTTAGGAGAAGCAGCAGGAGTACCAGTCGACGGGGACATTATTATTATTATTATTATTATTATTATTATTATCCAACATCTACTGTAATACAACACTGACTATGGACAAGTACCTCTTTTGGTTAAGTAATTAAAACTGCCAATACAGGATAAAGGAAAATGACTAGGGATTAAAATGATGGCGAATCAGAAAAAACAAGCATTCACTCAGTAAATTCATATCTGGATATTTCAGGAAATACAATCATTCTCTTCTTGGGTTAGATGTGAACATCAATATGGAAATTTCCAACATCAAAAATGGAAATTTCCCAGTTTGGGATGAATAAAGTTTGTCTTATCTTATCTTTATCAATACCACACCCATGTCAGTGCACTACACACAAAGCTGGAGCCGGCTGCTGATCACTTTGGCTTTGCATGAATGCTGGAAGCAGCTGCTGGTCCTCTGTCAGGCCGGAGGTAAGAGTCCAACCAGCATGTAAACACAACAAGCTCTGGTGTTGAGTCGTGTGCTTGATTATTACATTTTAATATTTTATTTTATTCTATTTTTGACCAAACAAGATAGAATTTAATGATAATTTAGTCTTTATCATGTGCATTATATAAGGGGGAGTTTCATTATTTAAAGAAATCAATCATCTCATCTAACATAAAGCAAGAAAGTGAATATGCATGTTTCCTGAATTGTTGAACTAGTACTTTAGAATAAAAGAGGAAAGGTAAAAAAAAAAATGTATACATTAAAAAAGGAATATGCATGATGTGAAACGGTCAAACTTCCCAACACAGCTCATCCCGACAGAACAACACGGACACAGACGGGCCCTGTCTTACTTTTGAAGGCTTTGGGTGAGGTTTCGCTGGTGGGCATCTTTGGAGCAAGCATGCGCTTCCCGAACACTTGAGCGTCGAAGCTTGCATAATCGAAGGACACCTTGGAGTACTTCTCCAGCTCCTTGGCCAGGTTGGCGCGAGGCGTGGCGGGTGCCATGTTGGGCCTGGAGCTGCCGTACTGGGGCACCTCCAGCTGCTTCACGAAGCACATGGGCCTGCGAGGAGAGCGAGAGGCCGTCAGGGCGGGGGTCGGTTAGAGGGGAGGAGGGGGATTAAGATGAAATAAAGCATAAGGTAGAATAGAATAGAACTGAATAGAGCAGGCGAGGGAGAGGTGGGATATAAAAGAGGATTGATGCAATAAAGAGTCACACAATAAACATAAAAAATACATAGAAGAGAAAAAGAGAATAAGGGAACGAGAGAATGAGAGAGGGAGGTAGAGTGACACAGAGAGAGTAAAGATAGGGGCAACAGTGTACTTAGCAGGAGTGCAGCAGGATTAAAAGCTCTCTTATCAGCAGAGGGCACATTTGCATGTTGTACAGCATGGAATTTATGAGCTTTAAGCCCTCTCGTTTTCCTGGAGAGCCTGGGCTTTTGTCAGACCTGTTGGCGTAAATCCACTGATAGACCAGGGAGAGGCAGAAGGGCGGAGGAAGACAGAGAAAGAAGGGAGGAGGAGGAGGAGGAGGAGGAGAGAAAGAAGGGGGAGTGGTGAAACAGGGAGGCAGGGTGGGGGGTGGGCCGTCGACGGAGGGGGAGTGGAGTCACCTTCCTCATCTTTTACACCGAAGCCTGTATCACAGACTCCGGTCTCTAACCACGCACTCATTAATAAGCAGCATGAGCGGGCGCGCCGTCATGCTGCTGTGGGGCCGGCCTCCACGCGGCGCCACGCCAAAAAGCCCACACCCGGAGCAGGGAACAACTTTCTGCCACTGATCACAGGGGGGTTTTCTCCATTTCAACTCATTCAGCGTGGATTCCATTAGAACACGGATCGCACGAGGAATCCATCAGCCTCGCGCGTAACAGACAAGCGAGTTCATTTTAATAACAATCTGAGAGGGAAAAACAAAGCAAAGCCTTATTATGTTTTAATCCTCGATGCTTTGTCCGACCACTGATGAGGTTTTCCTCAAGGAAAGCAATTATTTTTCCTATCCCCCCGCAATGCCCCCACAACTTGCATAATTAGCTTATCAGCTGCATTATTAATTAAAATACCAATGAGGAAGAGCGTGGACTTAGCATAATACCAGTGTCTGGTTTGTGTTAATTATCATTCTTCTGGCCATGATCACGGAGCCTGACCAGTTGGGGAGATGAATGGAGATAAAGAGATCTTAGTGTTTGAGGTGACAGTAATGATTGGACCGCCGCACTGAATGCTCCAAGACTTTCTCGTTATATTGAGCCATTCACAGGGCCGGCGTTTACCTCCCGTCAGGGGCACAATAACCAAGGTCAGGAGCGTCTCTGTGCTTCCTGTGCGGCTCACTTGTAAACTGGCTAACCTTGAGGAGGACTCAGCTGTGTGGGGTTTGGATTGGAGGAGAGGGGCTTTTATGTAGGTGAAAGGTTCATTATCCCAGTCTGCTTTGTGACACGCCGGCGTATCTACGGAGCCCCGAAACGGACAAAAGGCACCGCAGGGTTATCGACTGAGTCAAATATAAGACTGAATGCATCAAGTATTAATACTACAATTTAAATCATTCAAATGGAGTGTAAAAAGACATGCTTTCCATACAAACCCCAAACTGCTGAAGAAAAAGGGGAATATGTTCGTGTGTCCTTCATGTCAAATATGGTTTTCCCCCCTTTTTTTGGTCACAGCGCGCTTAATCATTTATTTATTCTCATTTCCTCAAGCTTATATGATAATGAGATGGGTCCGCTGATGCATGTCTGACAGGGTGGGGGTTTGTGTAACTGCTCGGTTTGATAGTCAACCTGACTATAGTAGCTGGCCTAAGCTATCCTTAACATACAGCTACACCAGCAGGACGGTATTACGTATTAAGTTAGGCAGGCCTGCAGGTACAGGAACATGATTATTTATAAAGATATAAAGTATAAAGATTTATAAAGATTTCTTTTTACGCTCCTTTTTAATCCTCTAATGAACGGCATTATTAATCCATGTATTCAGTTATGTTGTTGAATTTTAACGGTTTACGGCCTTTTGTCGCCACTGGGACTCCATATTTGTCAAATGTAAGGAATGAAAATGTCTCAGCTTCGTGAATGGAGACTTTCTGGATCACCCACCTTAACACTCTGTCATTCTGACATCCTTTGAGGTGCTCACTGCCTGGCTGAGAGAGATGCGGCTTATCGTGGCCCTTGGACAGCTTCTCTGCAGCAGCAATGGGACATCCAGAAAGACTGGAGTGGTGGAGGATAAGGAGGAGGATGAATATTAAAAGGGGAGCATGTTGCTGAGTGTGTAAATATGCATCACACCACTGTGGACTGACACATTTGTTGTCCTGTATACATAAATATGAGCTCGCGAATACAGAAAATGGAAACGCACGCCTTGCGCAGTGCAGACACTCTCGCCTGCAGAAACGCAGGCGCTCACACACCAACGCAGATCTCCACAGCTATACTGCTGTGTGTGTGTGTGCATGCATACCTGCGGTGTGTGTTGCGGTTGCTGTTAACGTGGCCCTGACCGGTGCAGCCTGGAGTCGGACACTTCAGCACATTCTCATGCATGGCCAGAACTGAGGAGAAGACAAAGTACACACACACACACACACACACACACACACACACACAATATGATGTTAAATATCAAAACACGAGTCAATCACAATCAGTCCAGACTCACTGTGGTTTCCTGTGTTTCTTTTCTTTTTTCTTAGAGAGGATCCTTCTTACAACCCCCGCCCCTTTATGACCTCAACGCTCCATCTAATCATTTTTGCACAGTCCCTAAATACAAATGGCAGCAAGAATCTGAAGCGACTCGTAATGAGAGAACATCAGGAGTACATTAAACAGACCCGTGGTCATTGCTTGAGCAAGCTAGCCTCTGATATGTCTGAATCATCTTCACGATCACATTTAGAGGCAGGAAAAACCCCACTCCCACTGCTGATTCCTGCGTTATACACCGCACCTGCGTATTTCTGGAGAGCAAAATCAGTGGAGCCAATCCAAATTTAAATTAAAACGGGTTATCCTTTCTTTGACCTGTCATCTCTGTCTGTATTCTCTATCAGCAGCATGTAAAACTGTGCAGGGTGAGCAGCATGCTAATGCTAACAGCCTCAAAGTGAGACATCCAGCTGCGACTGAGAGCGGGAACGCAGGGAAAATCTCACAGAAATCATGATTAAATCATGTTCTGCGAATACAGTGGGAAGTTTGCCTCCACAGTGAGATAGTGGGTCTCTCTCCCTGTCACACTGTCCTTTGTTGTCACTTTGCTTCTCCCCGCGCTTTATTTTCATCTTCTGAGCAGCTGAAGAGAACTCACTCTCCGGGGGGATCCTGTCCTTGTGCGGACAGCCTGACAGGCTGCGGTGGTGGGGGTAAAGACCGGTCACGTGACCTGTCCCATCACACCCCGGGGTGGGACACTTGATCTCCCTCTTCTCTGGCCTACTACTCTCTGGATAGAGGAGGGCAGAAGGAGAAACAGAGTGATGGAGAGAGGGAAGGAGAGAAGGAGGGATGAATAAGGAGGACAAAAGCGAGTGGTTAATGCCATCAGACAGTCTGCTTGGCTGAGCATGAAATCTAGACATATTTCAGACAACTGTACAAAAGCA
This sequence comes from Datnioides undecimradiatus, assembly GCA_008933995.1. Lineage (NCBI taxonomy): Eukaryota > Metazoa > Chordata > Actinopteri > Lobotiformes > Datnioididae > Datnioides > Datnioides undecimradiatus. Next base: position 58,420 of record WARS01003150.1, on the reverse strand, counting down.
ACACCATCTGTATCTGCCCCTCATGTCTTATGTATCACTGTAAATGCACAATATGTTTTAAGCATTAGCCTTAATGTGATTTGTGTGTTACTGTAAATGCTTTCAAGGATAAAACGCTACCAAACGTATGAAATATTACGGCTTCTTCTAAGTTAACTTCAGCAGCGTCGACCTACTTATCCCGTACGCTTTGATGATTTCGCGCTCCCTTGCTACTCCTGTCTGACATTTTCAGGCGCCGTGTTCGGATCTCGGACAAAACAACACCTGAAAACACACCAGGAGGATATTGAGCTGCTACGATTTACGCATAATTAAAGAAGCTCAGTCCTTCTTACTGCTGTTGGAGATGGGCCAGCCAGTATTGGTGACACAGGAGAGAGGAAAAGGGAGCAAGAGGATGGTGTGATGCTCTATTGGCCTTCAAATTGAATGTTAACGAGACATGCATCTCCTAATTAGCGTTGAGCTGAACAGGAACGTCGCCACAGGAGGGAGTTGAGGCCAAGGAGAGGGCAGCACTACCAGGCATGTAATCACACTACTGCTATACTGCGAGGAGCATGACAAGTGGGCAGCGTGCCAACTGTGCAATACAAGGCCCGGGCACACGCGGCATGTAAACAAACACTCCGCCGCCGACTGCGGAACAACCTGCACGCTTCCTTTTCCTCTCCTCTTTCTCTCCAACATGTTGTCGTCTCTCTTGTGTTCCCTCCCTCGCTGTTGTCCCCTCTCACTCCATCTTCAAGCACTTCCTCTCGGCTCTTCGTGGAAGTCTATTCAGCTGGAACCACTTCATCCCCATCACAAAGGTGAAGGGAGGATCTAAACAGAGCTCTGTGACTCATCACTGTTTAATTGGTACACTGTGTTTATTTGTACGCCGTGCTGCAAATATTAAGTTCAGCACATGACACCTTGTGCTCGTATCGGGCATAATTATTATCACGACTGATCAGAGTATGCGGTCCAGCCACTTCTGGGGTGAGTACCGTGCAGGTGCAGTTCACAAATTGCTGTTTTGCAAAGCTGGCTGCTTTTCAGTCACGTCACATGCTCAAGACTGACACTCTCACTGCCCCAGGAACCTCAGGACGAACTGCTTCACCTAGATCTGCAACTGTCCTCAATGATTTTGGTTTGATATGAAAAAATAATAACAATAATTAACTTTCAAACATGTGAAACTTTGTTGAGTTTGTGACATCATCAACATCCATGCGAAGTTTGATTTTGTCCATATCGCCCCGCGCAACCATCAGAAGCTTAATATCAAGTCTTAGATGTCGGTGCTTGCAGAAGCATGTGATGCTAACGTAGCTTTAGCAAAACAAATAGTGGACTAAATGTGCCTGATGTTTCCCTTCCACAAGCAATTTTCCAGTCTGAGTACATGCTGTGCCTGTACCCCGCCCCCACCCACAGTGTCTTCACTCTGCCCTACCTTTGCTGAAGTAGCTCTTGCGGATGACGTCCAGGTGCTTGGGCCTGTCATCCATGGTGAAGTATCGCTGGTGGTGGATATCTGGGGCGCAGAGCAGCTCTCTGGGCCCAGCTGGCTTCACCTGCTCCGCCTTCAAGGCGATGGCTTGCTCCAGCAGGCCCAGGTTCCCTCGGGTTATGTCGAACATCTCCGACTCGTCCGTCACCGTGGAACGCTGCGACATGCTATCTTCGTCATCACGCTCGTCGTCCCCATCCATGTCATCAAAGTCTTTCTCCTCTGACTTATCTGATCGCACCTCGATAATGTCAGGAGAGGCTGAGGTCGCAGCTTTGTGGATTTTGTAGTTCTCACCTCTGATGTTGGGAAAGTAGTCCTCGAGTGGACTGGCCCTGTGGGAGCTGTAGCCTAAAGGAGGACTGGCCTTGTAGTTTTGAAGCGGGCTACGTTTATGAGAGTCATATTTGTCAAGTGGACTGTTGGTGTTGTAGTTTCCGAGGGGACTCGCCCTGTGTGATTTGTAGTCCTGCAGAGGACTGGCTCTGTGGTCTTGATCCTCGATGTGTGTTCCCTGAGCTGCTGCGGTGCTGGTGATGGTGCGGATGGCAGTTGGCACATCAGAAATGGGCAGAACGTGGTTCGCCTCCTCGTGATCCTCCTCATCTTTCTCCTCATCCTCCCCCTCTTCTGCTGGAGTGCCCTGCTGTGCTGGCACTGCCATTTCTTCCTCGTCCTCCTCGTCTTTGACCTCGTCGGTCAGATATTGGTGGTTCTTCTGGCTCCCGTGGTTGCTCCTGTCTGGGCACTCGTGTTTCTCCTCCTCCAGCTCTTCTTCCTCCACTTCAGCCGCCTCCTTGTGCGGAACAGACGACTCTTCCAAAACTTGAACTCTGTGCGCCTCCTCCTCCTCTTCCCCCTCATTCATGTCGCCCTCCTGCTCATCCTTTACTTCTTCACCCCGCTCCGCTGCCACACTGACATCCTCCTCAGTCTCCATAGCAACAGGCTGCTGAGCGGCCACAGTTGGAGCATTGTTGTTGGAGACTCGGCCGAGGTGGAGGAGAGAGTTGGCCACCTCTTCGGCGCTCTGAGAGGGAGACTGACACTCGGCTGCAGGTGGCACTGCTCCGTGCTCGGGCTCAATGATCACACACTCCTCTTCTGTGGAAACAGAGAAGAAGAAGAAGAGGTCAGAGCTGGGACACAGAGGAAAATGTGAGTCATGCACTGAGCCGAAGCCTTTGTCAGCAATATCTTTATCATCCCTGGCATCATTTTCCTGCCTGCTAAGTCATTCGCTGTGAACTCACAATGAAATGGGAACACCTGCTGTGACAGAGTCTGTAGATGTAACGCAGCTTGTCTACAGAGAGAAACTCATTCAGAAAGTCATGACACCCCCGGTGGCCGTTCGGAGGAACTGTACCTCACCTGTGTGTTTTGCAGCCTACAGTACCTGTCAGGTGGGTTGATAAGACCACTGCACTTCCCACAGGGCCTCATTTATCTTCTTTGCCCTCACATCTAAGAACCACCTGGCTATGTTGTTGCTGTTGAGTTGTATCATGGGAAACGTAGGCAGCAGTATTTTAGGAGCTTGAACCACATGGTCTTATGGGAGTTTCTCTACCTTAAGCTTGAACCAGTCTATGTTTTATGCTCAGCTTTTAGTTTAGTTGTATCAAACCTTGTCTCTGGTATAAAACACCTACCTTCATCTCCTGCAAACGTGCTCTCCTCCTTCTGATATGTCTCCTCTTCCTCCTCCTTCTGTGTCTCCTCCTCTCGTCCATTTGTCTGTCTGTCCTGCGTCAGGTCTTCCTCCTCTGCAGCTGGCTCCCTCTCCTCCTCCTTGGCCTCTGCTGCTTGCTTCTCATCCTTCTCTCCCTCGCCCTCAGCCTCGCTGCTGGCGTCACTTTCCGCACTGAAGCCCTCATCCAGGGCCAGCTTCAGGGGGTGGGCCTTCCTCTTGGAGGCCGGCCGTTCCGTATCCTGCTCTTGCTCCTGCTCCGCCTCTGCTTCCTCTAGACGGCGCTTTCGGGCTATGGGGCAACCCAGAACGCTGTTGGAGGCAGATGGATCACAGAACGCGAAGACAGAGCGGAGAGAAAAGGATCATGAATACCAAGCAGGTTTGTAATCAGACATCACAAATACTCTCTACACGTCTAATAAAACCTCATGCACCTCATCATGTCCATGAGTGACTTTAAGGAGCATAATGGAGTGTGTGCAAGTGTGTTGGCGTGGAGAGGGATGGAGCGGGTCTTTCAGCAGGAAGTATGAGTCAACATATGTGGCCTGGGGGGGGCGCCATGCTGGCTCACTCAGACATCACAACCAATCTCAGCCAATTGACTGGAACGTTTAATGAACAACTTGTATGGAGAGGCGGGCGGGCGAGGCAGCGGAGGGTGAAATCCAATAAACTCCCTCTTACTCTCACCTGGGAGACGCCGAGGGAGACTGAGGGACGATCTATAAACAAAGTGCATCTGAAATTGCCTGCTGAACGAATACACATGTAAACAGATAGCTAATATCTGCCCCCCAATAAAGAGGAGTCACAAGCCAGTGAGCTGGCCCGAGTCCCGCGGGGTCCCTGAGGGTGAGCGATGCAGACGAGGAGGGCGGGAGAATGGAGTTGGAATAAAACCTGAAGAAAACCACATTTCACCACTGTCCACTGAAAACTTTATGACTTCGGTTTAGATTTAGAGCCTCTGGGCGTTTTGTGTTTTCCCAAAAAGCAGCGGCTCTCGCTGGCCTGAGATTATTCAAAGTTACATAATTAATGCGCTGTTTTTCCAAGTCAGATTTTGGCCCCTAAGGTCATTCGCCACCCTTGAAACTTGTTCACATCACGAACACCTGCAATTTACATAATAACAACAGATAAGATGAGTAAAGAAGTCTCATCTCATGCTCTTAAACAATGTGACCTCCAACCTTTGTCCACAAGTTTATTTGTTGCTCGAGAACGCTCGTCCAAATCAGTGATGCAGACCAAGATCAGCTACGACGCAGAGTTAAACTTTCTTACATTTCCCCACTAATTTCCTAATAAATTCCTTTTTTTCCAAGTAAATTATTGGGAATTTTCCTACTAGAACAGAAAAACAGGAACAGGAAAAACTCTTTTGCTGAACCGATCGCTGATTGGTGATGAAGTTTGTTTTGTTTGGAGGCGTCCAAAGCTAAAAAGGTCAGTGCTCACTGCTCTGACTTCTGTGAATTGACTATTTGAAGGCGTGATTTCAAGTGCAGTGGACATTGTTCATCTACTTTGGTATTCAAAAGGTTATTTAGACCGTTTTTAATGTTTCTTTATGAGCTATTCTAGTCTGCACTGCACTGAAGTGAGTATATGAGCTGTAACACTCGCGGGTCTATATGGTAAATATGAAGCTATGTTAGCTTAGCATTAAATAAACCCTGAATCTTGAGACCAAGCTTGCCTGGTCTTGTCCAAAGGTAATGAAATAAGCCAGGGAGGTGAATGCTGTTACTTTTGGACAAAGCCACAAACTGATTCCAGTGTCTATGCAATGCTAAGCTAACTGACTACTAGCTAAAGCTTCATAATTAGTGCACAGACACAATGGTGGTATTGATTTTCACATGAAACTCAGCAGCTAATGTTTAACTGTTCCTTTGTTCCCGTAAAGAAAGGTGAAACGTGGTTTTCTCCACAAAGCAGATGCTGTGGGGCAGAGAGGGCGGGGGGCGGACAGACAGAGAAGAAGGACAGACAGAGGGTGGGTTTTTAATCTGCCCTACCTTCTGTGTCGTGAGTATCTCCCACTGATATGGCCAGAGCCATTGCATCCAGGGGTGGGGCAGCTGGATGGGATGGATGGAGGTTAGAGATATGTTTAAGACACGGCGCATTTTAGTCCCTGTGCAGAGGCCACGATAAACACAGGCAGTAAACAAAGCAAATTAAGATAAACACGACGAAGCAAAGCAAAGACATGCAAACTGAGCACACACATCATACAAATGCACATGCACAAAGATATGCACCCCCCTCACCCCCCTCACCATCCAGGAGACACATAATGCATGAATGCAGGTGGCATCAAGCCGGGGAGAACATAATATTGTATGTCGTACATCAACCCTGGCCTATATCCTGTTAGTATGAGCGATAAGGATCAGTGGAGACCTGCTGTAATTTCCCCTGCTCTGCTCTCCTCACCAGTCATCATCAGCAGGTCTCTCCCTCCCTCTCTCTCCTTTGATTCAGGTTGCTATGACCCCTCAGGACGGCTCATTTCAATTCTCATTAACTTCCCCCAGCAATTGCCCTTTATTACTCCAATTATCCTTATTATTAATTTCACTTATTAAAAAAATACTGCATTTGCATTTTAAATGAGATGCTCTCTGGTCTCCCAACCGTTTTTTTTTTTCTCCTTAATACAGAAACGGAAAAGGTTATTCTGGAGTGCCGAGCACAGATCAATGCTCAGAGGTGAAGTGTGACAAAATGAGAGAGGATGAAAAAATAATTTAGGAGGAGGAGAGAGGAAGGAGGACAAAGGGCCTGAATGACCGGTGGGGCCCTGAGAGCCACCACCTGGGCAAGAGAGGGGAAGCGGAGAACGAGGGAGGTAGGGCGGGAGGGAAACAAAAAAAATCATCAGCCTTCGCATCCCCTCTCCTCATCCTTCAATCGGATGGCAAAGAGATCATACGCCCCTTTCATTGCATCTACTGTATGTGTTCATAGCAGGAAATAGCAAAGGGCTGTGAGAAATCAATAGCAGCCTGTTGGAGGCGCTGACCACGAGCTGAGAAGTGCTGATGATAAGAAATAAAAAAATAATAATATACAGCATCATCTAAAGAAGCACTGATAGTGAGTATATGGGTGCCGGGGGGTGCTCTGCGGCGCACATAAAAGAACTTTATGAAAGGGATTTGCACAAAGATGAAGGTGTTTCCTTACCTCAGCTCTTGTCCTACGAGCTCAATAGGAACTGGGGGGGGGGGAGAGAAAGATACAGGGAGGGAGAACAAAGGTGAACGACTGCTCAGAAAGCTGCTCTGCTAAAAGAAACTCAGATCAATAAATCACAAATGCACACGAATCCCGCGAGGCTTCCTCATAGAGGCTCACACACTGCTGACTGCATGATCAGGAGGAAAGGAAAACACCTACACACTCCTGAGCTCGCACACACACACACATGCAAACATACACACGTACACATGTTCACAAAGGCCAGCAAATAAACAAAAAACAGTGCAAGTGTTGGTCCACGCACACACACACACACACACACACACACACAAATACTTTATGAATAACACACGTACACAAAGGGAAACACAAAAGCGTGCGCGTAGAAGGAGAAAAAAACGAAATCAGCCAAATTGCTTTGCGTCGTTTAGCAAAAAGTGACAATTATGCGCAGACTTCAGCAATAAAGCGTGATTAATTGTTGCACTTTAGTTATCATAATTGGGAAAATGAAATTAAAAGGAAAACTGCCTTCATCAGTGGAAAACGGCCCTTCTTTCTGGGACAACTTATAGTAATTGCCTTCAAAACATAAATCAAGCTACGCTCACAAACAACGCACAGCGGCACGCGCGCGCACGCCATGCGCACGTGGCCCGTCGGTTGGCTATGGCCCATCGATTGGGAGTTGAGCGATATGAGTTTGGAGGAATATCCTATTTTCGTTCGGAGCAAACGAGAAAACAATACGATCCTGGAGAATTCAGTTTGGGCTCCCGTATCACCTGCATTAATCACATGTCAGAGAGACCCTGGGTATCAAGATACACTAAGAGCATAGGAAATACGCACACACAAACACACGCACACACATCTGTGTGTTTGTGTGTGCACACGTGCAGCATCTCAGTTTCTCAGTCTTTCATCATGCAGTTGCAATGACTGGACACCTTCCTGCGCTCTGAACGCCCTGTGAACTGTTGCTCTGCTGTCTCGCTTCTAAACATCAAACACACACACGCACACACACACACACTTGTACACATACAAACACACACTTGTACACATACAAACACATGAGGAAGAAGTGTATCAATATATGCATATATGCACATATGTGCTTTGGTAAACTGTAATCAGCTGACCAGTGGAACTGATGTTTGTGTGTATATATGTGTGTGTGTGTGTGCACCTTTAACAGACCGTGCCTGACATGATGGAGGGAAATGACACACACTCACCTCTAATTCCCTTGGACCGAGTGCGAGTTCGCTTGTCGTCACCCTCCACACTCATCTGGGACGGAGAGAGGACGAGGAGGAAGAGAGGGCGCAGTCGGCGAAGGAGGAGGCAGAGTGGGGGAGAGGGGGGAGGGGGGGGGAGAGCATCAGTGGTCATTTCTGATTCTGTCGCCATATTCAAGCCCACACCCACAGCTCACCGTCCGTCCGCCGGCTTTTAAAAAGAATGGTGGAATAACCTTCACTCTGAATGTTCCCATTGAAACACAAGAGAGGTAACACTGACACAAACAAGCCTCCCCCATCCCTCCTCACCCATCTCCCCTCCCGCTGTAAAAACACACACACACACACACACACACACACACTGGAGCTACTGTCCTTCATCAGCAGAGGGACAGAAATACAGGCGACATGCTATGGAACGGAAAACAAACCCTGTTGTTTTGGCTGCTTTTCAAATCCCCTCCTCACCCCCTCGCCCAACACACACGCCTCCCGTCCCTCTCCCTGTAATTTCCTGCACCTGAACGGTACGCATGATTGTACGCTGTGCAGAGGCAACAGGCAAGCGCGCAGAGGCCACGGCCCCGGTAAGCGGAGGGACTGACAATCATAACTATGCTGAATATAATAATAAAGCAAAAACACACCGGCTGCTAAAAAGCCACGGTAATAACCCTTTTAAGAAGAGGCGTGTGTGTGCGCGTGTGTGCGCGCCCGCTGCTTACTCCTGGCTCGGCTTTTAAGCCACAAAGGAGCAGGTGTTAACCCTGCTGCCTCAAACACACACGCAGACAGACGCACACACGCACACACACTGACCCTGGGCCACACCTCCTCAGCACCACCGCTCTCTGCTCGCCGCTGCTCTCGGTGCACTCTGAAGCTATCAGATGCTTTTTAGACACAATGGAGCCATTAGCTTTGATTACTGGACTCTGTTTTTTTATATCGCAGATCCCCCTCTTTCTCTTTTTCTGTCTCACACTTCCTCCCTCCTGTATACTCCCCACCTCCCCCCAAAACCCTTTACTCCCCCAAGGCACTTAGCTGCTTTGTTGCTTCTCTATAGTCAAGTTGGCACGGCCACAGTGGGATTCAGACACGGGGGCCCTGTTTCTGCTCTTCTTCTTTTTTTCTACTCCCTCTCTATTTGGCAATTCCTCTTTCCTGCTAATAGACTATTTATGAAAAGAAGGAGGGTAAGAGGGATGAGATGAAGATGAAGCACGCTGTTGTTGTTGTTGTTAAGGCCTTTTTTTCCCCCTCTGAGGGAGGGTGTGCTTCATTCATTAGCGTCTAGTGTTTGGCCGGAGGTACAGGTGCAGGCACAAGCCCCTCCCTTCCTGTGGTCAGCTCCACCGCCCTTGGCCTGCTCCTCTTTCGCCTTCTCTCTCGCTCTCTCTTCTTTCGGGCCACACTCTTGCCCCTTTCAACTCTTTGATCAGGCGCCGTTAATGTAGAAGCAACACAGCAGCGCTGTGCCCTGCCTGAAGGGAGCAGTTGACTCCTGAGCTCCACTCACAGTGCTGTGTGGGAAGAGGAGCGGACGAGTGTGTGGTGAAGAGTTTTCTCTCAATGTGTGTGTGTGTCTTCTCTCTCTCTGTGTGTGTGCCCCTCTTTGTATGCTTGTCTGTGCGCAGTCCGCCGTCCACTTCCTTACACTGACGCTGTCTGCTGTTTGTATGCATGTGGTGAAACATAAGAACTGTACTGAAGTAAAGATCTGAGGAGCTTATGCATCACAGGAGTGTTTCCGTCCTGTGCTGCTGCATACGTGCATACTGCAATGCATATTAATGTATGCACAAAATGCATGATCAAACTACCCAATAATAATAATAATGATGATTGTGAGTTACTAATATGCGTGCCCATACAGCTGTGGTTATGCGGACAGACTGTGGAATAGAAACTGTGATTTGAAAGTCGACGTACACAGTCAGCCGCAGCGTCGCCACATGTGGAGGGTGAATGGAAACCAGTTAGCGAGCGAGAAGCGGGGCTGAAACAGTCGAGTAAGAGCAGCGGCGAGGCGGCTGAATGACCGGTTGATGGAGGGGTACTTGCTGATGACAGGGTTGCGCGATACATGCGACAGAAAAGGCTGGCAACTTCGACTTGAGTACACTTTTGTTGATAATACGGTTGTATCCCTGTTGGATCAGAGTTTAATTCTAGCAGTGTATTTCACATTGCAGCTCAGGCTTATTTTCATGACTGATTAATCTGCCCTTTATTTTCCTTTATTTGCCCTTTATTTGTTTAATTTCAATCAGTTTCTTTGTCATTTTAAAACTAAATCGAATCAGGTTTTCCTCCCATAGAGCAGAATACGAATGCTCACGAGGCTTGAACCAATAAGATCCTTCAGCTCTGGATCACAGTAACCCTCCATGTTTGTCAGGACTCCCTGCCTTTAAAAGGTTCAACTCAAGGTCCTCCAAACGTGAAGATACGGAAGCTAAATACTCTGAAAAGGCAGTTTCAAGACAGGCGATGCTGTTGAACCACTTCGCACAACTGAACGAGCTAGGAGGGAGGGAGCGAAGAGAGCGTGGTTTTTTTGTGAATGTGTGTGTGTGTTTGTGTGTGTGTGTGTGTGAGGAGTGAGTGAGTGAAAGCACAGTTTCCTCCTTCATGAAAAGATTACATGCTATTCTGTTACTCCTGTACTTTTTCATCCCCCCTCCTTCCTTTGCCTCCTCCTTACATTGACAGTCATCGGATGAATCAAAACCTGGACTGAAAAGGGACCATATTGCTTTCATGTTTGCGTAACCATAGTTACGCACATTTAAATAGGTAAGCACATCTGAGTTCTCCTCTTTTTTCCTGTCCTTTTCTCAATTCCAGCTCATTAAATTTGTATGAACACAAAGTCACAGTGAGTGAATCCAGATGCAGCCAGGCAGGCATTCACCTGATTTTCATAATCTCTTTCAAAGGGCCCTTTAAAATGTGGCACCAGAACTTGTCCTTTACCTTGTTGTCTTTAATTAGACTCCTTGAACGTGTGGATGTAGTGGCCTACACAGTACCAGCAATGTCTTCTGCAGAACAGAGAAAGGGTTGGAGAGAAAAGCAGAGAGAGAAGGAGGCGATATGTCTGTGTGTGTGTGTGTGTGTGTGTGTGTGTGTGTGTGTGTGTGTGCCAATGCAAGAATCGTAATGTGCGCACAGCAGCATGTGCATACACTATGTGTGTGTGTGTATGTGTGTGTGTGTGTGTGTGTGTGTGTGTGTGTGTGCACGCGTCTTGGGGTTTAACTAGTGTGAAATGTGGTGTGGAGCAGCAGCAGAGGAAGAAGAAAAAGAAGGAGGAGGAGGAAGAGGAGGAGGAAGACGCCGCTCATCCCTACAGGCTGCGCTGTACATTATCAATTATGTCCTTCTTTGTGTGCAGTGGTTGGTGCAGGAGGGCCCCGGCTGTGCTCTGCATTCTGACAGCTCTATGTAAATGGCTGGCTGGGGGCAATGACTTCAGAGAGAAGGTCACCCTCCATCCCCCGGTGCACATAAATGACTCTTTTATTCATTTTCAGGTTTACAAGAGTAGATGAGGAGAGGAGGGGGTTAAGGCGGGGCGGAGACACGGAGAGAGGAGCCGGAGAGGAGCGTTCGCAACTGGCGATGGAGACTGACATCTCCAAAAATTACCTGCGGACAGCAGCTGCCAATTAGAGGCGCTGGGCCGCTTGTTCTCGAGACAGGCGGACCACGCTGTGCAGCCTCCATGTTGGATCACCACACGGCGAGCCCTTCCACAGTTTCACTTTAATAATTCACGCAAGGCAGGGTGGAGCAGTGAGGAGGAGGAGGGAGACAGCGTGTTTCTCACTTCATATGCGAAGAGACTGAGCATGTGTGACCGCCTAATGGGTCAGATGTGAGTATGTGCACCGTCAGAGCGTTGCCATTTACAGCGTGAGTCACCCTGATGTGAGTTCAGTGTCTGGGCAACGCATCTGGCTCCAGCCAGTCCGTTTCGCTCATCTCAGCCCGCCACCGTGAAGACGACATGAGGAAGGCTGTGTGACAGGTATCACCAGGGCCGAGCCGAATGGGCGGGGGCCGCTCCGTATGATGGAGTGGTGAAACCAGCTCCTCCCTCTCCTCGGCTCCCTCATCGGCAGAAATCAAACCAAATCAATAAAAGTCATCTCTTCGGATGAACCCGAGCCATCAGGGGAAGCAAACTACTTTTACTGGGCTCAAGGAAAACACCTCTCCCCATACACAATACACATACACACACCACCCCCTACTCCTCTCTCTTTCAATCTCCCCTCAATCCCTCCATCTCTTTGTTGAGTGTCACAATCTCAGCTATGATGCGGGGGGGGGCAGATGTTTTCAGAACAGAAATAAACTTGAAATGGAGGCAATCCTGCTCTGAAGTCTAGGCTGAAGTACGAGAGAGAGGGGAGACGGGTTTAGGACGGCAGAGGGCGGGGGGGGCGCGCTGGAAGAGAGAGTATGTTCCTCCTCTGCTGATAAGGAGGAATATCATGGACAAAAACGTATGAGCAGCTCAAGGACATCCTTTGAGTTTCTTTTTTCATTGTGTTTCAATACAAAAAACCCTGTGAAGTGAAGTGAAGTGAACTCAGCAGCGGGAAAGTGCTGAGCTGTGCCATGCTGAGCTTAACTAAACTCAACTAAGCTGAGTGGGGCTGAGGCAAACCGTGGGCAGGGCCGAGCGGGAGGTTTGATGTGCTGTTTGATTCATGTTGTTCTGTCCAGCGCGGCCATCAACGCCCCCCTCCCGACTCACACACACACACACACACTTTTCTCCACCCTCCCTCCTCCCTCTTCACCTTTTTTTTTTTTTACTTTCCCTGCTGAGTTAGGGATTGGGGAATGCCCAGGAAGCAGAATCAGGTTAGAAGGGGTGTGGGTGTGGGTGGGGGTGGTGGTGAAGAGGGATAGTGAGGGGGAGGGGCCGCAGGCCTTGGTTACTCACCATGATTGGTCGACTGCCTTGCAGTCCTGGGAGGCCTGACAGCTGCCAAGGGGTCCTCTCGCCGTGTCCACCGCTGGTCTACACTAGCTCACTCCTTTAAACCTATATTTTCTATCACTCAGGAAAACAGAGACGGGCAAGAGGGAGGGGGAGGAGGAGGGGGAAGGAGGGATTTTTAAGGAAAAAAAGGGGAGATGGAGAAAAAGGCGGGGGAGTTGTCATGAGAAATCACAGCATCAGCACCGAGTAGACGGGCAGCAGTTTGGATAAAGGAATGGGTGGGGGGGCTACTCTGAGGTCGGGGCACTCGAGCATGCTGCAGACACTCCTTTATTAACTAAGGAGCACTGTATACTCTACACACACACACACACACACAGGCATGGTTAAGTGCCCCAGCTGGGGTCCCTGTCAGTCTGCTATTAGAATCAATCACCCCAGCATTTTATTTGCGCTTTTCATAGGAGCATATAGAGAAAAGGGGGATGGAAGGTGTTGGGGGCGGTGAGGAATGGTCAGTAAATAATGAATCATACATAAATCAAGCCTCCTTTTTTCTCCCCCCCCCCCAGTTTTTTTCATCAAGGTAATAGCTCTTCACTTCATCTTCCCGATCAGCCGGGAGAAACACTAAATCTACCACAAATCCCTTTTTCCATTCTTCCCCCCGTCAGAGACGCCGCCGTCGGTGGGAGGTGTTAAATACAAACGCAGAGTTGCCCCTAACAGTCGAGGTGGTCCTGTGTTTTGGGGTTTTTTCCCTCTCAGTTTCAAGTTCAGGGAGAGTGCAGAGTATTTTTCTGTGAATGCCCAAGGCTGAACTTTTCAACTAGTGCAGCTTTAAAACACTTCAGCTGCGGGACTCCGAACCAGGCGGATGTGGCTCCCTCTCTCACTCTCCGCTCTCTCTTTTCATGCACCACCGAGCTGGTATCGGTGAAATCTGATTTTGATGCATATACACATCCATAACCTTTAGCTTTCACCTTTATATGGATTGTGCGTCTCTGCAGCAGGCAGCAGAACATTGTGAAAGAGGAAGTGCCCTTGAGTTTCCAGTGATTCCTCTGCTGTATGGGCCGCCTATCCGCCTGTCCTCAAGAACATCCCAGAGAAAACGACACTCGAGCAGACCAAGGTTTGGCTCAGCACACTCGCAATCCACTCGGCTAAAACAGCACATTGAAGTGGCGATGTTGTGGAAGAGCAATCATTCACAAATCAAGACTTATACAGTGTGAATTCAAGGCAAAGAATCTGAGTTAGTTGAATTTAGACAAAACTAAACGTGACTCAAATTTAAAATGATCGCATCGAGTTCTTTCTACATCACCCGTAGCCGGTCCTGACAGGCAACAAAAAACGTAAAGTTTCTTCACACTTGAACTTGAATATAAACTGCGGCCTTTGTGAAGGCAGCAGTAAGATGCGTCTGTCCATCTCATTTCCTCCTGTCTATTATCTCTACCTTTTCATCTCCCGTGCTGCTTTCAAAGATGCACTGAGAGTTGTTTTCTGGCGCCTAAGGCTCCAAGACGTGAACTGCCAGGCCAAGGGCGAAGTGCACGCCAAGTGCAATCTGAAAAGCAACAGTCAGTAAGACAAAGGCTGCATGTCCGTGATCCGAGGGGTCTCAGCAGACCGGCCCTACCCTCCACCGCCCCCTTCCCCCTCTTCCTCCATCAAACTCCCTGCCCCCCCCCAAAACTCCACGCCCATCCCTACTTTGCCCACAACATGCAAACCTCGCCAAAGCTCAGCCAGCACTCTGCAAAATGCTTGTTTATCAACTTTTGCTCCCCCCTCCATGAAAAAGTGATTACAACAGCAATACTGTTGCTCTGCATCTCTATCTCTGTCTCTCTGTCTCACTGCGCACGAGCACGCACGCTCACTTCTCTCTGTCTTTCCTCTCTTTTATCCTTTGAAATGAAGTGAGCATCCGTCCTGTATTGTTGGTTTGGAGGGGGTGGGGGGTGGCGAGGAGCTGAGAGTGTTTCCTAAATGCCAAATATATAACAGCACTCTATTAGGACACGTCGCCCCGGGCCATGTGTCAGCGTCCCTGCTCACTTTGTTCAGTCCTGAGCCACTGTTCCTGCCTCACACAGACAAAATCCATCTTCGCGACCTGCGTGAGCTATCCGATCGCTCAGGTTTATCAAATCAGGCAATTAATCACAGGGAGGGCGGCTGAGCTGACCTCTCCATACCATCCTCTGCTAAGCCTCTCTGTAGCAGAGTTTTAACATCTGGATCTTTCAGCAGATGAGAAAAACATAAAGCTAATTTGAGCCTTGTCTGCTCAGGATACGGAACCCTCTTATTCTTTGATCAGACGCTGCTCGTTCCCACCTAAAAGACTCGCAGCTCGTTATTTTGCAGTGAAAATTGGAGGAGTACGAGACAATTAGCCATTCACCGGGGAGGTTTGGTTAATCAGAAGCGAGGGGGGGTGCCAGGGGGAGAAGGATGAATACAAAATGAATGGATTTAGGGGAAAAAAAATGGTATTTTCCTGCCAGGAGTCGGTGATTTTATCCAAGTCTGCTTTTCTGAGGGGCAAAGTTTACAAAATCTTTCCTGTTTTTTACCAAAAAAAGAGAAAAAAATCAACATATTTGGTTTATAAACTGATACAAGAAATCACTTTTACCAGGAAACAAAGTTTAGGCTTGAATAATACCGTTATAGGCAGGCGGCCTACTGTACTGGGACAATGGAGCAAAGAGGCCTAAATCCATAGTTAGATTAAATACCAGGGTGAACTGTCTGTAACAGTATTAGTGTACATACAGGGCCGGGGCCAGCTGTACACCCCTGGCCCTGTTAAGCAGGATTTAGAGACAACTTAGTGTGATTAGAGTGAGCCGGGCAGGAGAGACAGAGAAATCAAAAGTTGCGGAGCGGGGCGGTCTCGTACTTCTCACTGGCTTCTTTGTGTCACAGCACGCAGGCATAAAACAAATTGGAGTAAACCAGATTATCTGGCAGATGTGAGAATTGGATTTATGATGTATGGATAAGCAGAAAAATACCGTTTAGATAAGCTGTCGAGACCCCGATCGGAGTTTCCTTGTCCCGGCCTGAAGGTCAAATAAAACACTGCACGGTGAGCTACAAAAGGCCGGGCCTTTGTCAGAAACAAGACGGAGTGTCTGTGAGCTGGTTATGTGGTCTTATCGGCTATGAGATGGGAGTTTACGGGCGGGGGTGTGGAGGAGAGGGCGCCATGGTAACCGGCTTTTGGAGGAGCTCCCTGAGGGCCAAATTCCTTGACCTCAGCATCTGGAGAACAACGAACGTTGTCACGGTTGCTCGAAAACATGAACCGCTAATCGAAGGACTTATGTGTTTCCACAGTCCTGCACATGTCGTGGATTTTTCCCTCTGCCCCTCTGTGAATTTATGCATATTTGCCCTTACTTTTTAATTAATTTCTTTTTTTATTATTATTTATTTATTTCCCTTTTTAAGCGCAGGGCATAAAATTCATTATTTCCAGGCTTTCATTTTAAAAGCCTCCCCTCCACTGAAAGCCTGGCCGACCCTGACCTTTGCTTGTATTGCTTAGATTTCTGATAGGCTTTGAATGACGAGGGTGCAATTTAGCCCCAGCTGCTCCTCCAACGTGTTTATTGCGCTCCCTCCTCCGCACCTGCTGTCCTCACTGGGCCACATCCAAACCTTCATAACAGAGAGGTTTCCTTCTATCGCAGTAACTAAACAAACAAAAAACCAGAGGCGGGCCTGCGCTTCATGCAGCTCCATACTCTGCTGTTATAGCCTCCGCTGACAGCATAAGGCACCACTAACCTAATTCTGTAATCCCCTGAAACTAGGCTACATTTCACAGGAAAAGTAAACAGAAGAAAAACAATAGGTGTTTTATCATTTCTGCCTTGGATGCATTAAATCTTCAGCTTCAGCATTCACTCCACACCCAGCCCAACAATAGGCTCTGGGTGGGTGAAGGCTCTGTGAATTTTCATGGACTTCATTACGTAAATAGCCTTAAACCCAAACACAACGGTGCTCTGGGGCTAACACGATGCAGCACAGCATCGTCACATATTCAAACCTTAACAAAAAGCCAGATGTCACTGCAGGAAAGACCTTTATCTGACAATTAAGAGACTTTTTCCCCTGAAAAGCCAAAGTTGCATTATATGAGAGTGTTTCTGAAGGGAGGTGGGACACGGGGAAATAAAGTCAGTTGGGGTGGTTTTACCTTCACCTCCTGCCTGCTCCCAGCCATGAAACGCTGCCTAAAATCTAAACTAACCGCTGAAGTTTGTCAACAGAGCGGGCACCGAGCGGTGGCGTAACGGCGGGGGGATGGAGAGCAACTTAAAGAGCGGGGTGACATAACACTCTGTGTATCATCATCCCTCATCTCTTTCCTCCATCTTAGGACGCAGGTGCTTTGACAGACCGTGAGGCGCACACACAGCACATTACGTGGCCATCTAAGCAAAGCAAGAAAGGGGAGGAGGAGGAGGAGGAGGAGGGAGGGAGGGAGGAAGGGGGGTGGGGGGTAGCAAAGAAAAACACAACGCACAGGCTCACAATCTGCACCGCGGCACAGTCTCGGGGTGAATCCGACAAGATGAGCACTTGAAAATCCGGTGAAACGCGCGGGCCGAGCCTGCCTCCCCGACGCCCGCTGTTTATTTCCAGCGCGCTTCTGAGGACTTTTTCATCTGCGCACCACTAAAGGCGGCTGACATTTGAAGAGAGCATCTCTGTTTTTTGCTGCAGAGGATCAAATGGCCAACCCCTCCCTCCCTCCCTCAAACACACACACACTCCATCCTCCCATCCATCCATCCATCTGTCCGTCCACACACACACACACACACTCACACACTCACAAACACTCTTTCACACACACACACACACACACACACTGGAGTCTTGCTCAACGCCCACTGTAGCATCGCAATAACACAATTTGGTGCCGAACTCCAGATACATGTCACACTTTACTGTAACAAGCCAGAAGCAGAGAGACGGCCGCTGCGATGTGCGGCGGCGGGGTGGCAGCCTGTAGTCAGCGGCGTGACGGCCACAGTACAGGGGGCTCATTTATTCCTGGAGATATAGAAGGTGAAACTAGAGGACGGAGTGGGGAATACACTCCAGGTATGACTCAGTTCGCTCGCGGAGCGTTCAGAGGAACATCATGTAGTCCATTTTTAGCCCGAGTGCGTTTCTCCCCACCTCGCGCACTGATGAACTATCTCCAACAGAGAAGTGGGTAAACACGCATCACCGAGGTTCTGAGAAAGCGCCATAGTTGGTTTATTCCCACTTATTATGAGCCGCCGGTGTAAATATGAACAACACACGCGAGGAACAACAGCATCACTTCTGGTTCTGTTGCACTCCTTTCACCACTGGAAATAGAAATAGACGGATCAAACGCGCGTGTACTTTTAAGGGAATAAAATCGGGTCAAACTGTCGCGAGATCGCAGCTGTGGATAAGTTTCACAATCATACCGGAGGAAGCGTAAAATATGAAAATGTGCAAAACAACACTAATCGCCACAAAACCACGCAGCCGGGGATGCTGAGAGATCGCCTGGCACGGCGATGCGGGGAAATATCAAAGTTACGCAAAAAAGCAAAAGGATCGGATTCGGAGTTTGAGCTTTAAGTGTAAATCTGCATGCATCAAAACATAAACACCGTTCAATTCCCGTTACCTGGATCCAACAATGTTTCCGTCGGGGTTCGCCGCCGTGTCCTTGCTGTGTTGCGAGAGTTGCAGGTCGCTGTCAAGTAGTTTGCTACAAAAAAAGATATCCCGAGTAAAGGTTTAAAAAACGATCATCTATCCCGTCACAAACGTCCAGATGTGATCAATAATAAGAGCGGGCGAAGGTTCTCCCGGGCGGCCTCTGCTCCACAGCGCACCGGCGCACGGCTCCGGATCGGGGCGTTAAGATGTTACTTGTTTGTAAGCAAAAACATGGCTTCATTTGCCTTTGTCAGCGAGAAAAAACGTAATATTGACTTACCTTTCCCTCATGAGCCATTGTACCCCCCTCCATCCCCTCTCCACACCCCCCATCTCCTCCCTCCGCCCTTTGCCATGACATCACGGAAGCTGTAGTAAAACCTCCAGCATCAGATGGGCAGGGCTTGAGGTCCCCCCTTACTACACACTAACTCAATGGGCATATGTACGCGCACACACTCCCTCTCTCTTTGACTTTCAGCCTCCCTCTCTCCCTCTCACTCTCTCCCTCAAACACATGCATCATCGGAACCAATAAAACTGACAACTTCAAACCACATCTCGGAGCTCCTGCGCACAGTGCGCACCATTTTTCCCCCCTCCAAATATGAAAATAAGTTCTTTCAACATCATAAACGCTCTGTACACAGTCCGCGTGGACGCCTCTGTGCGCCTCTGAGCTCCACGGGACGCGGCTAACACAACATTACACACCACAATGAGCTCATGTTTTATACATTTCGCTCGCCGACAAGTTCTTCACGTTGCGCAAATGCATTACGGAGGTTATAGCTACTGTAATCCTTCATCCCCCCACACATCCTGGGAAGTGGTACCGTCCAATAATTCATTCAGAGGACATTTTTCCCTTCCAGGACTGGGAATTGATGTAGTAGTTGTATGCAGAGTTAGTATATGCGCGGTGCACTGACAGCATCTGATAATTCGTCCGTATGGAAAAAGGGGGTTTAACGACATATAGGCAGAGAGGCAAAATTATTTATGCTCAGGGGAGGTGAGGGGATGGAAGTGCGATATCAATCTGAATTATCACCGAGAAATAATAACACTGCAGGGAAATTGTTTAGAGAAAACCGAATATCGGGTCGCGTTTTTGTTTTGACGCCTCCGGGAGTTTTAAGCAGAGTGATCACCGTCCGCTCTCCCAGATTTGTTGATAGCTCTTTAGGCTCATTGAGAGAACAACGCCAACTGTCAGCGCGGCTCCAAACAACAAACAGCTAGCCCCTTAAACAGTGCAACTTGGAGTCACTCCCAAATGTTGCTCACACCGTGGTTTTGCTTTGCTGTTTTGAAACCATTAGTGGAAATGACAACCATTCATTACAAGCCATTTGAGAATAGTCCCCACAAATGCCATCCTTTATCTGCTGTCTCCACGCCGCGTACGCAGGGAATATTCAAAAAGCCCAACCTTCAGCATTCAGAAATTCTATTAAATTCTTATCTCTTTGCAGCAGGCTCTTTTTGTGCAATCCCATTGTTATGCATTGGAGCTGAAATCAATCACCGGCCGTGCATGCCGCATCAGTATGATTTCAGACTGTGGGTGCGCGCGGAGAGAGAGAGGGGGAGAGAGAGGATTCACACAACAACAGCGTCGACAGTCGAATAAACAAAAGAGAGAAAATATGAAAAACCTCCCGGGCCCTGGTCCAGCAGAGGGGACCATGTGGAAAGTCGGGGACACAGGTCAGCTGCGGATGTGAGCTGAGAGGCCCACAGCGGGGCACGGAGGCCCGGGTGGGACATACGTCTGAAGATTGTGTAGAAGATAGAAAGTGACTGATGGAACACGCAGCGGTGACACGCACTCGAACTGACGGTGTTTTTGCTGTGCTGAAGTTTCAGAACAGCGGACAGCTCCAGTGTGCTGAGTGTGTGTGTGCGTCCGTGTGTGTGTGTGTGTGTGTGTGTGTGTGTGTGTGTGTGTGTGTGTGTGTGTTCAGAACTCTGGACAGCTCCGGCCCGCAGAGGCTCCCGGGCCTGCACAATACCTTACATAAGCGCATTGTTGAGGTAACAAAGGCTTTTGTCTGCAGCTGTTCTGACCAAATATCTGCCCCGTTAGGTGGAGCATCAGGATGCGTGTAATGGCATCACGCAAAACTATGTTTGAAAGTCATTCTGGGGCATGCGTCTATTTACAGCCAGCACTTACCCGCACAGTTAAGACTTTATTTTACATTTCATTTTGAAGCATGCGGCTCACATGATTATTATTATTATTATTATTATTAAAGTTGTTGTTTGTTACTCAGTTAAACTGAAAAATAGAAATATTCTCTTTTATCAGCCTGAATGGCCACAGCTCAACCAAATGAAACTAAACTGAATTAGATTTAATTTAAACTTTTCTCGTTGTTTTACGTTGTTTCACTTTTCACCTTTTCTTTTGAAGGATAAGACTCACACCCTGTAGTTAAAATGTGTTTGACCAACTCAACTCAAATCAAGTTTAAATAAACGAGTAAAACTAGTTAAAACTAACCCAGAAATACAAAAAAAATTAAAAATTAACTAAACCTGAAATATTCTAAACTGAGCCTTACTTTAAGCCGGGCTTTATTAAAGGTTTACCTGAAAGAAATGAAACTAAATTCAAAAACAAAGTTGTTTAAGTAAAAGCACCAGCTAAATACCTGAAATGTAAACTAATCACTCATCTAAGTCTGAGTCATCGCTTCTAAACTAAGTGAAACTAAAGTCTCTGAGCACTTGGATTTGAAAGTCGGGTGTCGGACCCGGTGGTGACCCAACAGCCGGTGCATCAGCTGGGAAAACTTCCCCTGTTGTTTGAAAGTCTGTCTGCAGATGCAGATGGCAGAGGCCTGCAGCACTTTAATGGTGTCGTCACTCCAGACTATAGCAGTTGTATGGTGGCTATATTGTGCAGGCAGCCAGTATAAATATTACATGGGGCAGCAGCTGACTGAGCGCTGAGGTTGGGACCGGGGGAGGCCCCTATAGTCCCTCGACAGATGGAACAAGCCGACAGACTAACACAACAAAAAAGTTTTTAATAAGCCCGCAGCTTGACATTGTCCCCACGGTACCGGGGCCACACGGTCCCCTAGGGGACCAACTGTCCTTTGTCTGGCCAGCTTTTTTACCACGGGGGTCGAAGTTTGGTCGCAGTTCTGGGCCGCGGAGAAGTTTACAAGTTTATTTAGCGTTTGAGTCCGACGAGCCGGACCCGAGGCTCGTGGTTTGGACGCGCAGAGCAGCGCGCAGCGAAGTTCCACCTGACGCGACGAGACGCAGGATCGAACCTCTTAAAGCCGGCACCGCGAGTTAAACCCGCTTTATTTCAGAGTGAAACGGACACTGGGAGCGTTATTAAAGTATCTCTGAGCGCATTAATCTGCAGTCTGTAATTATAATGCGGTGCAGAACAAGTCGAACGCGCTCTCAGATTAGATTACACCGAGTTGGTCTCAACGGACGCAAATGCCGAAACAGCAAAGTTGACTCTTCAAGCTGCTGCGGGTGAAAAGACCAAGTGAGTGATACGAACCCAGAAAAGTGCGGCACAGCTTCATGTTTGCGGTCCTCCTCTCTCGCTCTCTCTTCAGTCCCGCAGCGACCGCCGAGTGCTGCTGGCAAGTTTACTTCTGCCGGACAAAGTTGCTCAAACTTTAGTTCAACTTCCCCCCCGGGGGAAGGGAGGGCTGATGGGCGGGACGAGCAGCTGACTGACAGCAGGAGAGAGCCAATAGGAAGGCGCTGTGTCCTCCTGCTGCCGGGAGCTGGACCCAATCCCAGACTCACAGTCTCAGCTTTCAACAACAATAGCCTGAACAGCAACAAAGAGCATCTGGTGCGCCCGGCAACTTCTCACACTAAGCTCCCCCCAGCCATCTGATGGAAACTACACCAACACGCAGCCCTGACTCACAGCTCATGCAGCTATTTCACTCTTTGTGACATTTGATTATAGTGTTTTTGTCCAACCTGAGGAAGAATCGAGCAGCCTGCTGGGACAAACTGAGCAGCACTGGGAGCATGAGTAAGATGCTGCATGAGCAACAGCTTCAGAGAAAGGAAGCACAGTCATGTGATCAACATACAGTCCACCATGAACTCGCTGATGTAAAACAATGTTATAATGATGATGAACAGATCGCCGGTACTTTATTACTTTTTTATTCTTTATTCACGTGTAATTGACCCAACATGCAATAATCACACCCCTGCTCGTGTTAACAGCGTTTTCTCACATAAAGCGCCGTCTGCAGGTTTTAAAGAACCCTCCTCGATCACATGTGAGCAAATCCAGCAGATGTACGGCTAATTTGAGTAAGTTAGAGGGACATTTTCACTCCAGATCCAGGCCTATTCAGAGTGTCTGTGTCTGGGACAGACAGACAGTTCCTCCCTCCCAATAGCAGATGGTCTGCCAGATAATGAGCTCTCCCATTGCTTGCTCCCATTACCCCCATCCCCAATCTCTCCAAGATGTAATGGGGGGTGAAGCAACCTCACCGCATTCTACTGCTTTTCTTTCATTCATTTTATTCCACGCACATTTTTCTGTCGTCAGCTAAAGATGAGTTGTACATTACCAGACAATCGCCCCCGCCTGCCAGGCACGTGAAAACATGTAGGATCTATTTCTAAATGTGCGGTTTTAGGCTAAAATCATATCAGTTCAACCCCACTGACCCTGTTTACCATGAGTAAATATAAGTAACCTGTAAGTCTGCATATACTGTGTGCTATAAACCCAACTACTCAAACTATAAACCAAGTTACTCTGAACTTATAGGTACTTTAAACTTTACTCAGACTCATCTGATCTAAAATCATTTAATCTCCTCATTATAAAACAAAAGTAATAATTAAAGCAAATTCACTTTACACTCTTTTATACTGTTTAGACTGAACCTATCCACTGAACTAAAGCTGACCCACTGACCTATTATAGGCTCAAACTGCCACTACTGTTCAGTTTAACAGAACTAAAAGCAGCCAAACTGGACTTTACTGATCCTCTGTTACAAACCCAGAGAGACCGTGATGACTAAATGCAACATCCATGTGAGATCCATCACTTCTTGCTTTCTCCTTTGTTCCCTTATTGTTCTGGTAGCTGAAGCGCCGGGTGCAGCAGAGGGAAAGGACTCCAAGCTAAACCAAAGCAAAAGAAACACAGTTTAAGCTCCACAGCTAATCTAATCCACACACACACCTCAGCTTCCATCACTGTTTGCAGGAATCAATACTGGCATAACGATGTGCAACCAGTCTGCTAACTCCTTCCCTCTTTATAAATGAAATAAAATGAAACTGAATTCATTTCTGGTGACCCATATTCCTTAATCCATTACTGCTGTTACGTGTCAAACTAAGGCCCAGCACACAAAAGGAAGAAACATAACAAA
Source organism: Datnioides undecimradiatus (assembly GCA_008933995.1). Taxonomy (NCBI): domain Eukaryota; kingdom Metazoa; phylum Chordata; class Actinopteri; order Lobotiformes; family Datnioididae; genus Datnioides; species Datnioides undecimradiatus. The sequence continues at coordinate 34,641 of WARS01003150.1, read as the reverse complement.
ACTAAACTCAGCTCATTAAACTCTCTTTAAAACGGACTCAAACTAATCTAAAGATATACCACATTAAACTGAGCTGACCTAAAATTATAATCCCAGTTAGTTTTTTCTAAAGGAGAACCAAATGAAACTGAAAGGGACAAATCAAATTTCACTATCTGCTTAATCAAACATCCTTCATTACCAACTCCAACACATGAAGAACTGGGTGCTGATAAACTAAACTAACTGAAAAGAATCAAGCCTGCCTGCTCATTTAAGGCTGAGCTGAGAACATCTGAACTAACGCGAGCCGAGTTCAATCACACCAAACAAAGAAACCTCAGCTGACCTGCAGTCAGGTTCAAACTGTCCTACTAAACCGAGCTGCACTGAAGCAAAGCAGAGTAAAACTGGATCTGCATCATCGTGAGCAACTAAACCCAGGTTCAACTCGAAGCGCAGTTTAAACCGGGCAACGTCATGGATTTATTCTTATAAAGCAGCCAACAGCGATCCTCAGCTAGACATTAAGCAACCCCTCCACTCCCACTCTCACGACTTCGCCTGCAGTGACAGAGAAACACACACACACACACACACACACACACACACACACACACACACATAATGAATTCACTGCTTATTACACTGACTTTTGGACAAAGAAGGTGTTGCTGCTGAGGAGGACTGCTGGGTCTCCACTAATGCCACAGCAAGTTTTTTTTTTATCTGAGGATTCCAGACAGCCTCTTCCTGAGCACGGTGCTCTCATTAGCCTATTAACTTCACTATTCACCCCCACCCTTCTGTTCCACTACACAGATAGGACCAAACACACACAGAGAGACACACACACACACACACACACGTACTGCACGTTCACAGGCGTATGCAAAAGTGCAGAAATGAATGCAAACACACAAATACGCACACACACACACACACACACACACACCCCTCCCCACCTCTCGTCTTATTCTCTGCTCTGTATAACAAGCAGCTGAACTCTGACATAGCCTCCAGCTGTCCTGGAGACGGTGGTGACAATAAAGTTTAAACAAATACACACACGCACTCACACACACTCACACACACACACACACACACAGAGGGAGACACACGGTGAAGAGAAGGAAACAGGACCTTGTTGAGAAAATGACCCGTGTGGAGCTAATTAATGGAAATTTCCCTCGATCTTCATCACCATTATTCCAAAGTCCTCTTAAATGTTCACTCCTACGCTTTCATTATCATTATTCAGCATCTCAAACAGCAGCAACTTTGGACGGAGCTGGTCGAGAGACAAAAGGGGGTCACCGCCCGGCTGGAAGGGAAAGGTTCATCCCTTTAATAAATGTGCAGATTTGTGTTTGAAGCAACAAAGAAAGTGGAAGTTGTTGCGTATAATTTGAAGAGGAGGGCGATGTGCGTGAAGGAAAAGCCTGGTACACACACACACACACACACCCTGGGCTCATGCACAGATGGACATTTGACATCAGAGTCCCGCTCCCAGTCTCATGATAACAATCAGGTTCATAACACGATGGCTTTATTGCCCTCGCTCTCCCTCTCTAACTCTCACCCCCCACCCCACAGCCTCTCTAACATCCATACAGCGTGATCATACCCATATCTGTCAGCTCCCATTAGACACAGTGAAGCACTTCACCCACAAGTATGTAAGGAAGGGATCTGTCTTTGGGAGTTATTAAAACATAAAATAAGCCGTGCTTGTTGTGAAGGAGTCGCATTTAAAACCACTTTCACGTGCTCCTTTGTGCAGTTAAACAGTTTCATCGTGCTGCAGTCAGTCCTCCTGCTCCTAACCTGGCTCCAGTGGAAGTGCTTCACCGTCCCTCACTGTGTGCAGAAACACTCAGAGTTGGTATTTCAGAACCAGCTTATCTGGCGTTAATATTTTCTATGGGAGTTAGCTTGCTAATTTAAAAATCCTGTCCAACACGCATAAACCTTCATTCTACAGTGACGTGTGACCAGCAAGATGAGCAAACGTCCAGGGGAGAGTCTGAACATGTGACTTCCTTTCTTCACAGTCACTGCCTGAAAATCTACCGACGCTGATCAAACTAGATGACGGCGATATTTCTGTTGATTAACTGGTTGATTCAGCTTCACCTCCTGTCTGTGTTTCCCACATCTTTCTTCTCATCGTCCCTGCTGAGCTGCAGCCGGTGGCCACGTGCGCGGCGGGCTGGAGCACACACTGCATGAGACTGCCACTTTAAGACTGAAAACTTGTGAGCCTATCCTTTAACATAATCATCTTTGGTGGTGCATCTAAAGTATACCGCTGCTTTCTTTAACATGATAAAGACCCGGCGCACCCGTGGCTCTTCATTACTGACTGATTATACTTCTCCTTCCTGTCTCTTTTTGTGGGGGTTATGAATTTTTAACACGCGTACGCACACACATGCTCAGAGTGAAAGGAAAAGGCCAAGAGACAGACAAAGTTTGGTCTGGATGCCACTTTGGATAACTGTCATCCCTAGAACACCCTCCCCACGCACACACACACACACACATACGCACACAGACCCTCCCCTGACTACCCAACCCAATCCACAGCTTGGGCCTCCCCCACGGGGGCAGAGGGGGGGGTGACACGTGGAATGGGGTCAGCTCTGCCAAAAGGCATCACATCGCTCCACTCCTCTGCGTCGTCTGCTCCTCTGTCTGTCCGCTGTACCTCTCTGTCAGTCGGTCTGTCACTTACACTCATCCACACCGACTGTGGGACTTGTCTTCCTCTCTTTCTCTAACTTATCGCCGATCTCTTCGCGCACACGGCAACGCCTCGAGCCACGCAGCCTCTGAGAGAGTTGTAAATAAGTCCTCCCGTCACCCACACCCTCCCTATCCCTCGTGGTCCAGACTAGCATTCTAGCGCGTGCACACTTCAGTGTCCCACACTCTGCATGCCCCCCCCTGCTGCACTCGACAGCCTGCCCCCCCCCCGTCACCTCCCAAAGTCACTGAGTCAAATTCTTTGAGGCCTTCCCCTCTGCTGACTTCACTTCCCTTTCTCCACCCTGAGTCGCTGCACCTTCTCTCCACACTTGACCCTCCCGTCCCTTCATCCTCTCTCCGTTCACACCAGCAACTATCCCCGTCTCCTCTCCCCTCCTCCTCTTTAAGCCTTCCAACACCATCTTTTCCCGTCTTTTAGCCCACTCCTCTTTCTCTGCGGGTCTCTCTCTCTCTCCCCTCTCTCCCTCCCGCGCTCACCCCCAGCAGCAGCAGGCTGGGCAAATATGCACCCTGAGCAGCGGTAAATACAGGCAGCACTTCACATACAAGGCCTGATTACAATGACAAAGGCTGCCACACTTTAGGGAGGAGCTTGGAGCAATTTGGAGGCTGCGGGGGCCATTGAGCGAGTGGCATACTTAATGGGCTTTGTGTGCCAGAAGAAAAGGTTCTGAGCTTCTGGGCCCAGCTGTCACTATGGAAAATATCAGACTGACACAGCACCCGACGCTCTTTGGCTTGCTCTCTTTTCTTCTTTCACCCCCCCCACCCTCCCAACTCTCGACATCCCTCCCTCCCTCCTCTCTCTCCACTCTCTTTTCTCTAGTTAGCAAGCACAAAAAAGTGAAAGCTGTTGGAAAGAAAGAAAGAAAAACTAAATGAGAACTCCCTCTCTTGATCTCTCTCTCTCTCTCTCTCTCTCTCTCTCTCACACACACACACACACACGCACACACACACACACACACACACACACAAGGAGGAAAAAAAGCAAGCATGCAGCCCTGGTCAAACACACACACACACACACTAACAAATATAATGCACAGTAGGCTGACTCTGCAGCAATTATTCAAACCCTAAACCCAGAGGGATAAATGACATTATTACATTTCACTACTTAATTACGTGTGTGGATAGTTACTAAGCGTTAGCCATCATGCATGCATAATGCAGTAAGATATAGTCACTTCGCTTCATAAAGCACCCTTTCATTACCAAATGTATGGCAGAAGAAAAACAAATGAACACGTGCTGTGAGAGATGCATGTAAAGTGAGCAGAGGAGACCAAATCAAATAAATACACAGTAAGTGCAAATATATGATTCTCAGGCCTCACACGGCAAAAATAACTCAGTTAATGGATTTACAGCATCACCAAACGACAGTTTATCTCGTGGAGATGATTTTCCTCCAGTGATAATGGGCTTGGCTCAGAAACAAAGACTGCGAGATCCTCTGAAGCAGCTCTTTGGTTACGCTTTCTCAATCCTTGTACGCAAAGAAGCGCTCACACTCCAGATCCAACTGTATTACACCAGCTCTGTGACTTATGGCGCTGTAACACCAAGCATAATACACACACCCACGCTCATGCACAGCGAGCTTGTGCGCAGGCAAGCGCGCACTGGAGGCGAACAGGCACAAACACATGCGCCCGGTCGCACAGCGCTGCATTATTGAAACACAGCACAAAGCCAGAGTTGGATGTTGTTTCACCTAATCTCTTTGATACCACTGTGGTGCTGCTAAGCTCCAGAAAATCAGCTTAGCAGATGTCCTAAAGTGTAGGTGGCTTGTTTCATGAGGCAAGAGAAGAAAACGCTACAAGAAGAAGAAGAAGTGAAAGAGGGAGGGTGGGGGCAGGGCCACAGATTTGGAACGGGGCCCTGACGAGTTCAACTCAATCCCCTTTTTACTTGTGTCTGCCAGGCACAGTTGTTCCAGCAAACTAGAGGGAGTCTTTTTCTCAATTCATCCATCACTCCATCCTTTCTTCCTCCCCCGACCTCTCACTTTTGAGAGCGCTCACATTACTACGTGTGTGTGTGTGTGTGTGTGTGTGTGTGCGTTATTTTCCCGTGCCAAAAAACTTGTGGTACTTGTTACGGCGATGGGGATAATGATTGGAATGAGGATTCTCTTTTCACAGGGTTGCACATCCTGCTTTGCCATCAAGCCCTAACCTGTCCTCAGATGTCAGCTGATTACAGTGGCAGCCTTGTACACACTCTCACCCTCACAAACACACACACACAGAAGCCCACACACGCACGTTGCATGCATTATCTGCACAAGTGAGACATCTGTATGCAAATGTCATTATGTCGGTGGGGAGGGGGCTCGGAGTGGGCTGGGTGTGAGTGATGTTATGATAGTGAAGGAGGGACTGAAGAAGGTCAGGCTCTAAAGGAGTGTGTGTGTCAAGAGCTGGTGCATATATATGTACGGTATCCATAGTAACCAACTAATCCAACTCAAGATGGCTCACTGACGCTGTCATCCTTTCCCCAACCTCATGTATTGCACTTGTTTTACTCGCTCAAATAGCTCATCTCTTGACACTGATAACACGGCGCAGAAACACACACGCGGCTACGACTTAGAGGGAATAATAATAAAAGATCAAATCCTTCATTGAGATATTTCACTTCCACGGAGGGATGAAGAAGAATGTTGATCATCTCAGGTGTTGTGCGGTGCGCTGCATCTACTGCCGCTCAGCTATCTGAAAAATGCAGTTCACCCCCCTCCGGTGAATGACCGCCTGTGCGGCCGTCTCCTCAGTTTTTTCTAAATGGCCGTGTGGTATGTGCCACTTCAGAGTCAAACCATCTTGTGCTAATGGCAGCGCTCTGTATGTCCATGGCGACGGTCGGGAGGCAGGAGGCAACCAGGTAAAATGGAATGAGAAGTGACTGAGAGAGGCAGAAGAAAAGCACAAATGCTCTGAAGGTGTGGACATAACGAACGACACGGCGTGTTCTCTCACAGCACGCGCACACACCTGAGACACGCAGCCATGGAGTTATTCATGTTGTGAAAATGACAAATTCACAAAAAGATTATTTAAGGAGAAGTTTGTTTGGAGCCACCGCTTCAACGGGAGCGACAGCCGGAGCACGCAGCTTCTGCAACGTGACGTGCAGCTGAGGTGTTTGAGTTCACGTGAAAAGATGGACAACAGGTGTGTTTGACCCTGCCACTAATTTAATAACAAGAGAAGTATGTGCTGCACAGACTGTAAAGCCCCTCCAGGGTCTGCGAATTGTGATACTGACTAAAATGGTTTTGACTAGTTTTTAATTAAATTACCTTAAACCTCCTGCAAAACGGTTATCGATCTGATGCGAGACCCAAAGGTTAATGCGCTTCATCGGGACGGTTTGATCAGATCTGAGCGACAACCCCACGAACTGAACTGCATCTAACGATTGCTCTCATTAGAGATTAACATGCAGATTATTTTCTCAGTTCTCTAAAAACACGTAAAATTAAAACTCACAACGGCACCAGAGGTATTCAGTTTACTGTCATGTAGGACGAAGAAAAGCAGAGAAGTCTCACATTTCAGAAGCTGGCTGGCAAACACTGAACTCCATAATCAAAACAGGTTGGTAATGAATTTTCTGTTCATCACGTCGTTGATTAATCACTAAATGTGTCAATTCTACCTGAAACTGTAAAGTGTCATACATTTTCATTCAAAACCAAGTTTAATCAAGCCCCAGTTAAACTAAACTAGACTAAACATTTAGCAGACGACAGACGAGTGATATTACTTAAGTATTGTGTGATGACTCACCTTCAGACTGTTGCGTCTCTATTATAATTAGCTGATTTGCTTGTTACTATTGTGCAAAAACACAGGAGGGCATGTAACTGGCCAAGAACCAGTAAGAAAGATATATATAGATGATTGGTTATTGACAGAGGGCCAGTATGTTCATTGGTTAACGCTGTATCCAGCTGCCTCTGCAGAGGTCGTGAATGCTTGGCTTGTAGCAGCTGCCAGAGTCAAACTGGGCCACAGAGAACACAACTTTTAATCAATACCGACCATAAAGCAGTAGCACCTGTTATTTCAAAGTCTAATGATAAGTGATAAGCACCCTCTTGAAGAGGGATCCCTTCCCTGGTCTTGAGTTTTTCCTTATGAGGGGTCAGGGGACAGGGGTGGGGAGGTGTCATATGCCGTTCAGACTCTAAAGCTCCTTGATGCAAATTGGGATTTGTCTGTATAAATCAAATGTAGGTGAGTCAAACAAAGATATTCATCACCCTAATTATCATTCACAACTGTGTTTGGGACTCTAAGAAACAGGAAATAGCTCTGTCTTGATTTTCTATATAAGGATTTTCTGCCGTTGTGTGATTACTGTCACTATAATCATCAGTACACTCGCCATAACTGTTATGCGGCGGCGAAATTGGACATTAGGGACTTGAAGTCAGCTTACAAACACCACTGCATTGACGTACAGTCATTTCATACAGAGATCATTAGACAGTTAACGGTTATGGAAGCTGCAGAGTTGTTCCGCATCGGCAGCTAATGCTCAACCAAGTCGCTCTCGGTTGTTTTATCGTTTAACGATAAAAATCGGATTTCATCGCTCTACGTGGATGGACTCCCTGCCATTGTTTAACCCCAACACCAAAACTGTGTTTGTGCACAAAGGCTGACAAGCTGTTCTCTGCAGTCCCACTTTATGATTTAGGTGGAGAGAATGGCCACATTTCTACAAAAACACAATCATGTTTTACATAAAGTTGAAGTATGCCACACGATGCACAACTAAACACAATATAACAGCCTGTGGACAGATAGACGTCAATGGAAAGGACTTGGGACAGTTTTTCCAGTTTATGCATGATGTGCAGCGCCTTGCTTCTGTTCTGCTGCCCTGCAAAATACCAAGAGTACCAATGGAGCTTGGCACAACACAGCGTCCAACCTCAAGTCCAGAGTCAAATCTAACATCTCTGCAAAGCAGGTGTAACATACCACCAGCTACAATCTGGATCACGCAGACAAGCGTGACCACCCCTACATACATCGCAGTAAACACTGGTGTCAGCCATAACCCAGCAACATGCTGATTGTGTTGATTATGCTAACCGTCTAACTTTCCAATTCAGTTAGCCAGCCAACATGAATTCAGAAAAAGCTGTTTTGCCAAAAAGTAAATCACATTCCTGGTGTTTAACTAGCAATCACTTCCTACTAAGAACAGCCAGGAGTGACACAAGGGCCTGTCATCTGCGTAGCTGTAATCTAAGTAACTAGTAGTTGAAGGAAACTAAGGTTTGGTTTGCGGGCTGGTTGTGGCTCGGCTGCTCAGGGTGGATGTGGTGTCAGCCGTTGAAGTAACTTGAAAACATTTATTTAGTATCATGGACCCATGGTCCGATACATAGGGACATTACTTCAATGGCTCTGTGCGTAATTCTCTCTTTCCACAGTTGTTGCAAAGCACTTATGTGGGAAATAAACCAGAATGGCCGAGAAAGTAAGGAGAGAACAACGCCATGAGTTGCCTTTGTACCATAAACTGCATGAAACTCAAATGGAATGGGTTGAAAATGTTTAATTTACCAAGAAAGAAACCAACCTGTTAGCTCCGCGCATAATTAGCTATTAGCATGGAGTGATCTGATCAGATCACTGGTTTTAATAGGGATGTGGACAGTCTTAACAGAAACTGGTGTGGGAGGAAAGCCTGTCCCGAGGTAACTCCAAGCTCCGAGTCTGTTTATGTCTGTTGAATGAAAGGCGCAAACCGTCGTCAGGCTCTGTGATCAGTGCTGTGCTGATCATCTTGATGCGTTTGGAGGAGTGACTCGGTAACAGCTGATAGAGGTGCAGACTGATGATTGTAGATAGAAAAGTAATGACCTTGTTACGCTCGTAATATTTCAAAGAAAACAAATCTCAGACAGGTGCGCAATCTGTTTCCGTGATCCCTGCAGCAGATAAATAATACTTATTAAATTACATATTGACATCGTTTCTAATGAGTTAAGCTGCACCTGCATACACAGCACACGTCTAATATAAAATGTGTTTATATAAGACAATTGGCTAATATCTAGTGCCTAATATACTTTGATGGTAATAAGCAAAACCTTAGAATTTCATTTCACGTTCTAACTCTATTAATATTCAGAACGAGGCTGATCTCGTGTTTTTAAGTTGTGCAGCAGGCAGACAACAGGACTTTAACAGCTAATAACATAATTTAGGCTCCTGATTAGTTTACTAGTGAACAAACTAAAAGTTATGTTCACATCAGCTGTTACTCATCAAAATGCATTGGTGCATCCTTGCCATGCATTTCCCTTCACAGAAGACAGGTATTTCTTAATCTAGCACCGTTCGCATACATGTATGTATATACTTCTACCCAGACTTTGCACACTGCTGTGTTTCTCAGCACATTGCGGCCACCTGTTGATCGATCGGTAAAATAATGTGAAACCATTGGCAGGAACGAGAATTCTTACCAATGGTTTTACAGCTGAGTCCTCATAAATATGCACAAGGCAAACAAAACAGTGACCCGAGCGTAAAGTGAAAAAGAGAGGCAGGAGGACTTCCTGCAGACAAAATGACAGAGGCACTGCCACATCTGACAGGAAATGTGTCCAAAAATGACTTTAATCGCTAATTTGAATAATGATGCAGGGCACTGATTTGGACAAACCGACTGCTACAGCTACAGATGTTGGGGTGGAGGTTTCCTGGATCTTGGGTTTTTCCTCATTGATTAATGACAAAAGCAAAAAACTCACAAAAACACAACTTTGCAACTTGTGGCTAGTTAGCCTGGCTAGCATTTAGCAGAGGAGCTAGCATCCTGTGGCCTGATTCTGCCAGGAACAATACACGCAGCCTCTAGGACTGATGGAGAAAAAGGATATGTTGTCTATAATGTTATAATGTTATAATAATATGTTGTCATGTGATATTTTGAAGGTACATATGCAAACCACCCAGCTGCTCTCATGCATGTTCCAAATAAACATTCAGCTCCTGCTGTCAGTGTCCCAGGACACACTGAAGTGACCACAGGTAGGTCCGCTGCGGGTGCTGAAGCTTCAGTGAATCAGCTGAAGCTGTGTTTTGTCAGTGTGACAGCAGAGATGGAAAGAGGCGAACTGGAAAGAGACGGTTTATGGAGGACACTGGGATATGTAGTTCTGGATTTAAGTGCCTATGAAATGAGAAGTGCACACTTTAAAAAAAATGAGTGGAGATTTGGGGAAAACATCAGTTTGCAGGAGATAAAAGACCCAGAATTCAGGAATCACCCGTCCCTGTCTTCAGCTATACTCTCTCTGTCTCTCTCCCTCTCTCTCCCTCACAGGCTGATGGGTAATTGAGGCACTCACAACACAGATCGGGACACAGTGTCATGCTGTGCCCCAGGTCTGGCTCGCTGCCCTGGCCCTCTGGCAGCATGCTGCGACACACTCTGGAGTGCACACACACACACACACACACACACACACACACACACACACACACACACAGATACACAGAACAAAAAAAAACAACAACAAATGGACGCTTCACACACACACACACACACACACACACACACACACACACACACACACACACACTAATAAAAACACATGCTCACCACATGCGCACATATAGAGACATGTGCACACTTCACAGACACAAACTAGCACTTCACAAATGCTCATTACCAACGTACACAAATGCTAACAGGCTGTCTTTACACAATTGTGTACAGTCACACAGATGGACGCAGACAGAGGAGCAGGCACACACACATACATATGAACTACACATGCACAGGCATACGCAGCTGCACAGAAATGGATGCAAACACACAAACACACAGCTCCCCCCCACCTCTTTACACTTTAAATCACACTTCCATCCATTTTCCATCAAACAGACTACAGCATGCCCCAGCACGTCACTCCTCTCCTCTTATTTCCTTTTCAATCCTCCTCACTCGTCTACTCTCCTCCACCCTCATTTGTCTCCTTTTCTTCCTGCCTCTCCTCTCCTCCTGTCCTTTCTGACCTCCTCATGTGTTTCTCTCATTTCCTCCTCTATCGCCTAAGCTCCTCACTACTCTTTTCTCCTCCCCTCTCTCCTCCCTTCCCTCTCCTCACCTTTCCTCATCTCTCCTTCCCTTTATCCTCCCCTTCCCTCTCCTCTCTTCTCCTCTCCTGTTCTCCCCGCCCCTCTCTTCACCTCCTCTTCTCTCCTCCTCTCCTCCTGTTTGTCAGACCTGAGGCAAACAGGCTTGGCCCTAGGCAACGCTGAAGCCTCTTCTGTTCCTCTTTATTCCGCTCCCTCCCTCACTCCATCCTTCTTTCCTGGCGATCCTCCAGTTTAAACAGAAGGCTGTGCTGGGGATACAGAGAGAGAGAGAGAGAGAGAGGGAGGGAGAGAGGCCAGTTGCTTGTGTGAGTGCTGCATGATTCATGTTGCCCTGTAATGAAGCCGGTCCAGTCTTTTAAGTGTTTGGTGTATAATGGAGTTTCAGGGACAGGCCTATCATTTTCTCCTAATAGTGCTTTCTCCGCCGCACGCCATGACCCCTCTCTCCAAGCCCCCGCCCCACGCACCCCTACTGTGGTAACTGCACATTACCACGGCGTGCACACACACATACACACACGCAGCGATTACCGACAGCTGCGGGAGTTTCTGAACGGCAAAAGTGGCCAATTTTCTCTCCCTTCCATTTAAACAACAAACAGGGCGTCGTGTTAAAATGGGCAAGGGAAGAGAGAAGGGAAATTGGGCTGATAAGGGTTATTGTGAATCAGGAAGAGAGTGGGTTAGCTGCTGGGAAGTAGCAGTGCGTGGCGAGCAGTGGTTTTAATATTCTTGAGGTATACTTTGAGAGAGACAGCACTCACAACGAGAGAGACGAAGACGCGAAGAAATAACGTTCAGTGGATTTCAGGTTTTCGGGGAGAGGCTGCACAGATGCACTGAATTTAAATCTAAAACGTGAGCGTTTACGCGTTCGCTCCCCTTCAAACTAAAACACAGATTTCACTTTTAAAACCTGGGCTGACAGTTTGGAAAGTGAAGGTCTATTTTCAGTTTAACCGTGAAGCTTAATCTTGAATCTAGGATTAAATTTGGAGCCTTGTGTACTCAGTTGATGGTGCTAGTGAGGGTAGATGGGTGTGTGTGTGTGTGTGTGTGTGTGTGTGTGTGTGTGTGTGTGTGTGTGCGTGCCATCTTTGTTTTCCTCATTGAGACATTTTCCAGCATACACACTGCCCGTGTCAGACCAGGCAGTCTACACAGGGACCTGGTCTAATTATGGCAAAATGTTAGTTCTGAGGTTCGGGTTAGAGTTAGGTTTGGATTAGGGTGACGCTGAATGGATGGACATTAATGCGACGTCCCAATAAGGATAGCTGCTCAAACTGGTCTGTGTGTGTGTGTCAGTGTGTGTGTGTGTGTGTGTGTGGGTGGGTGGATGGATTGGTTGGGTGGGTAGGGCCAGTTTTACTGGAGCAGATTGCAGAGTGTGTGTACAGACCAGACCTGAGATTACTGAACAGATTGCACAGCTGGCAAGCAGCCCTCTCTCCACACACAAACAGACGCGCGCGCGCACACACACACACACACACAGAGAGCCAGAAAAACAAATATTGACAAGGTATTGATCCTGGGTGTATTGGTCCATATTGACAAGGTACTAATGCCAGGAATATCATTCTGGTCCACATGTTAAATCATGAGTGGTCAAATTCCCTAATTAGCTGAGATGTATTAGCAACAAAGCAAATTCCAAAGTTCAAGCGAGATCGGATGTGCTGTGCTCCAAAGGTTTCATGCGTTTGCAGCGTCTAGTTATGCTGTAACATCACAGAACCTTTACATGGTAATCTAAGGAACCAAGATTCATATAACCATTAATAACTCTCAAGTGATCACATGATTCATTACATGGAAGCAGGAACAGCCATCATTGCATTCTGTGTTTTTCTGTAAATACATACATGCATGTGTATAATGTTTATATTCAACAAACCAAACTATTTGTAGGGAATTCTTATTATCTCCAGCAGTAATTAGAGTCTGACATTAACAGCAATCTAATACTGATATGTAGTCATATTAAAAAGTCTTAAAATATCATTTAGCCCTTCTTTCTCATTGACAAATCCAGAATCTATAAACATGCGATTATTGTCAGTAAACCGCTTTACCGCAAACGTGCTGGAGTCTTCAAATCTCTACTTCCCACTTGTTTAAGGTGCATATTAAACCATGGTTGGCTCCAAACTCACAATGATTCTAAATAATAATAATAAATTAGGTGGAATTGTAGAATTCCAGGACTCCAGTTAAAGTCAGAGGAAATGTGATAACGTTTGTGAGACAGAGTGACGTCTGAAATGATGATTGACGCCCTGGTTACAGTTCAAAACAGCTCTGACCTCTCACCTTGGCAGGTGCCAAAAGTGATGGCTGTGCGCGCGCCTGCATCTGCACATGCTTGCACATTTTTGGCCTTTTCTAGTTAATGGTTATACCTCTGCACTCACTGCCTCTGTCCTTTGACTTCACGAGAAGAAAAGAAAATTGGGGGGGTGGGAGAGTGGAGAAAAGTTCGCTTCCAGTTTTCTCGTCCATGGAACACCTGCCATTCCATGCCATGCCATCCCTGACATGTGTAGCATGGCTTTGTTGCTGCCAGGATGCAGGGGCAGTGTTGTCTTTGTGCGTCTGCTCTTTGTTTTCCCCGAGGGCTAAGAGAGAGAGAGAGAGAGGGGACTTCTCTACGAGTTGAACAAATAAACAGCAGAGAGCACGAGAGACAAAGCCAGGGAGGGAGCACCTGCCGAGGGCTTTGTGTCTCTTAATAAGGCACACTGCCTGTGAGCTCACAACCCGCCCCACCCCCCCAAATACACACTGACACACACATATGTACTTACTGCTCACAGACACAAACACAAAGTTTACCGGTAAAGTTTTAGATTTCAGCCGTCATGTTAAAATGTTTGAGCGTGGAAATGAAATGCTAGCGCCCTGAGAGGCACAAGAGAAGAAGAAGACGCAACAAGAGAGGAAGCAAACTCGTGTGAAGGAGGGACCTAGAAATCAATTACACCGACCCTATGAATGTACTTTGTAATCACCCGGTATATCACGTAATTACAAGGTAACAGCCCGTTTGTCCTTTCACAGTAGCTTTGTGTGAAGAGGAGCCAGACTGCTGTGGACGTTTAAACAGCATTCTGAAAAATATGAGCACACGCAGGAAAGGGAGGATAAAACAGAAATTGATGCAGCGTCAGTAACGGTGACACTCAGAACGCTTGATTTAGGGTATGTGTGTCTGAGCTGCGTGGGCCTGTTGCTTTAAAGGAATAGTTCCACCTTTTGGGGAAAGCACTTTCTTTGCTTTTAGCTTGAAACATCTCATGTGTGTAGGTTGGATATTAGCTTGAGCCAGAAGAGGTTTAGCCTAGCATGAAAGCCTCTATGAGCATTCAGCCGTCTGAGTTAGATGGATTAAGTTGTTATCTTCAGCGTCACAGTACTTCTAGTTTAACTTCCTTTGGTTGCAGCTTTGGACAATATGTTATTTACTTTGCTCGTCTAACTGAGGCAGCTGAGGCCATAAACCGACTTCAGATAAACTTTGGGCAATAGTTTTGCACAGAACAACCAAACTGTCTTCTCTTACACCGATAAACACCTTTTCTAAAATCTATTTTCAACTTTCTGTCCTAAGTGGACAGAAAGTGGTGCTTTTTTCCTCATTTTTTTCCTTTTTAATTAACTATATGTGATTATTTTGCTAATTATAAACAGAGATTTCAGACTAAACATATCTTGGAGCACCTGTTTTGTTGAGCTTTCTCATAATTAGGCTTTTTTAGTGCAACTAAACTATGTGGGAAGACGTTACGGGAACATGTATAAAGTGCTCAGAACGTGAACGTGAAAGAGAATAATGGCAGAGAATGTTTTGCCGGCGCTCCTTTCCCTATCCCTGATGTTGTGAGCTTGTGCAGCCAGCGTACGTCTCTCTCTGCACGTATGAAGGCCTCAGTGTGTTTGAGCGCGTGTGCGTTTCAACTCGTATGAAGGCAGTATAGTTTTATGGTCGAATGTCAGCCATAAAAGTGTGGCAGCACTCACGTGAGACGTATAAATGGAGATGGTCTCCTTCTCTGACACGTTCTTTATAGTGGCCCCTGAGGGCCAAGGCCACGCAGACGTGTGCCGTACCTGGTGAGGAGCAAGACGATGACAAGCTTTCTTCAGCTGGTCTCATTCAGGGCGTGAAACAAAAGACAGGAGGGGAGGAACACAGCAAGAAAGCAGCAGAAAGGGAAGAAAGAACTTAACCAAAAGGGAAGAGATCAAAGTAGGACACTTCATATCTTCATAAACCAATCTGTATGCAAACACAGGATGTTTTATGGAAGACATATTTCCACATTCTTTACACCATCTCATCTCATCTTGTATAGCTCAAATCTATACAAACTGCTGATCGTTACGCACCTCCTTCCTTCCTTTCCATTTGTATCTACGTGGTCTTCGGACTGAACTTCATTCAGATTTGAGTTTACAGCTCTCACCTGCTCGCAAGGTTTCCAGCACACGCCGTGAAAGACCTCAGCAATGCCTGAAGTTCACTTGAATGCTAAAAGATGCTGCCTGAGGGACGGAGCAGGTGGACACGAGGATGCAGGTTTTAGATTTCAAGCAGCAAACTGAATATTGACCAAGCCTGGTCCAGTAAAAGAGCACTGAAACAGTACTGAACTCCAAACTGACCTGCAATAGTAAAAATAAAATGTATGTCAGGAATGCAAATAAGCTTGAATGCTAAATAGCGATGTGTGCTGGATGGTTAATTGCATGAAAGTCGCCTGTAACATAAAACCAAAAGAATGAAAACATAAAATTGGCATTCAGATGTGAGAGTAAGTGGACATGGAAGTCTGCCAGCGTGGACTGAATTTGGATTTGAGCCTGTTTTAAATAAATATATAACATCAATCCATGTTTTCAATAAAGACGTCCTAAATCGAGTTCTTGGGAACGTGATTAGGTGCTTGAACTTCCAACAGGACTCAGCCGAATGACATTTGCAAGCTTTTACCGGCAGATCCTGATGCCTTTCAGCACAGGTCTACATGCGGCGTAACCCGGCGAGAAGAATTGAACACTGTAACGCTTTTTGTAGCTGAACTAGTTTTAAAATAAATAAATAACATAATAATATCAGTCAATGTAACCCAACCTCTGGCTCCCGTCCCAAACACTGAAACCCACTGCCTCCTAACTGGTTGGCCCTTTAGGCCTCGGGCTCCTGCGAGGACGCAAACTTGCAACATTGTATGAATTCTTTACAGGAAAAGCCGAGCCAGAAGCCACAGATTAATAATGCAATTTTCTATCTAAATTCTTATTTATGTGAAGCAAAAGTTCCCCTGAGATCCTTGTATTATTCATAAGCATCAGAGAGGAGGAGGAGGAAACAAATCATTTAGCACAATGTGTGTCTCTGTTTGTGTGGATGTGTTTGAACATCCTGTACAGTAACGCGTCAGCAGCGTTGTATTCGTGTGTGTGTGCGTGCGCGTGTGTCCCTATGCAAGGATGGGCTTAAATATGTGAATTTCTGTGTATCTGTAAGAATGCTTTTGCCTAATGTTTGAATAGTTTATGTTTGTGATATCTGTATGCCTTTGTGAGATTGAAGGGGAATTTGCATCTGTTTATGTGTGAATGTATGTATGTTTGTGCATTCAAGTGATTATCTGAGAGGGAGGTATGTGTGAGCATGAATGTTAATACGTGTGTTTGTGAGTGACAAGCAGTTGGGTAATGGAATCAGGATGTATGTGTGTTTAAGTGTGTGATTGCACATAAGTGCTTTGTGTCTGTGGGTGATTTGCTTGTGCGCACTCGCGCGCATGTGTGTGTGTGCATATACGTGGCTATACATCGCGTGCTAATACGAACATGCAGAGCCACTTGGTATTCCGCGCAGCTCATCTCTTGTCTGTCAAGTACGCGCGTGGGGATCGCAACTGGAAAGATTGAAAGTTTGAGGAGCTGAAAGGCCTGCATGCAAATGAGACAAATAGACTTGTTTTTTCCTTCTAAATCCCCCTCAGCTTTTTCTTCATTGTCAACCCAACCATCGTCGTTTCTTTTCTTCTGCCCTCTCTCTTCCTCCTCAATGCTATCGCTGCAAACTGAACATGTGAAAAAGTCATGAGAGGAACGCTGGAAAGAAAGCAGCGGCGGATTTTCTCTGCCGTCAATAAAACTAGTTGTCCTGCTGCTCCTCTCTCCCTGGGAGCTGAATAAAAACACTCATCAAAATCTAAAAGCATCTGCGGGGTGAGAGGATGATTTCCATCTGTGATCTCGTATTAATGGAAGTGTTAATAGGGGTGGCGGCTGCACGTTGAAGGACTGATAGAGAAACAGCCAGCAGCACTGGATCTTCCTCTGAACCATCAACCAGACTGGCGAGATAAACAACCATGCTGAATACAGATATGAATCTATAGGCACACACACTAATGTACGTTCACAACGCACGTGCACAAAGAGTTTGGATACAGCCTACAGAAACATGCAAAGCACTTATAGGTCATGCACATCCTTGCAAACGCACACACCGCTGACGTGCACTAACAAATAAATCAGGAAGTACGCACAGAGGATGAAAATCCAAAAACGTAGAAATAACAAGCACACACATGCAAAATGCAAATTTAGATAGTTACTTATATATAATGTGCACACACACATATGCAAAAAACATATACACACACATAAACATCTGCATATACACACAAACAGACACACCCTGGGGAGAGACAAATAAACAATATTACACTCAGAGCACTTGTTAACAGAAACAGCTTTCACACGCAAAGCATACAAAGATGCACATACAGTATGAACATGCACAAATACAGATATGTGAGAGAATTATTGAGAAAGTTGATGACTGCATACTAAGAGCACGCAGCACTGGTGTGGTCTCACAATCTTGTTTGTGCACGCTTCCAAAACAAACACGTAAAGAGCAAATACATGATGCATGCCATCATCCATATGACCGCACAGGATAAAGCAGGAAAGGGGCTTTGTGGAAGAAGTCCGATTAGAAAGAAAATTAGGTGTGTGTGTGTGTCCTCCACAGCAGCTGCAGGTTTACAGAAGGATGGCTGTGGTTTGGGTTTTACAGCACACTGACATATTTCATATACAGGAACATATACAGGTGTGAAAGGGGAGAGATTATATTATTAATTAGTGATTGCCTCAGAGAATTTCTCTTCAAATGTAATTCCTGCATGCACAAACATCGGGCTTTGAGCGGTTGAGAAATGCTCGATGACTAACCAGCACACAGCAGAATAACCAGTTCACCAGCTGCAGGCTGACAGACGCTTAATTCACAGACCTTTTTTTTTTTTTTTGCATTTGTCGCTTAAGAGATCATAGGAATATCATCAGCAGTTTGCATGTTGCAAAATGTCAGCCACGCTGACGCTCTTCTATCTCCTCGCTGTGAAGTCAGTATTGAATGAAAAATTGACTGAATGAACTGACTGACAGGATGAAAGACAACAG
Source organism: Datnioides undecimradiatus (assembly GCA_008933995.1). Taxonomy (NCBI): domain Eukaryota; kingdom Metazoa; phylum Chordata; class Actinopteri; order Lobotiformes; family Datnioididae; genus Datnioides; species Datnioides undecimradiatus. The sequence goes on along the minus strand of WARS01003150.1, from coordinate 16,243 downwards.
AAGTGCGAGTGTGCTATGCACTCTCCACTGCCTGCTGCGCTCTGAAACCCAAAAACCCGACGGCTGTGTCGGTGCTCTGCCCGGCCCGGAGCCGTGGACAAAATGCATGAAGATGGGTTGATGTTTTCACACACTCACAGTGAAAAAAACATCAAATAAGTCAGCGATTCACCCACAAAGTGTGAAAAGGATACCAGCATCCTGCAAGCCTCTCATTTTCTAAGTCAGACTTTGGTGACATTTATTGGTAGTGAAGTATCATATCTTTCTCTGTGCCATCAAAACACTAGTTACTTGGTTGATGAAAGGTTTGAATATGCACAATGATCAAGCTCAAAGCAGGTGTGAAAACATGACACATCATGCGAGATATGAGATTTTTACCCGACAACAGTGACGTGCAAATGTACTATTCCCATATTTACTGATGGTGATGATCCCGTTAATTCGGGCCTGACTTGGCGTGGCGTTCCTTAGTTAAACCAAGATCAACAGCAGATGCACCGTTGTGGCGGCAGAACATGGCACTGTGATATGACATCACACCCCCGCTAAGAGTGTGGCACAAACACAACCAGTCCGGTGCCAAACAGAGGGAGAAACATGGCACTAACACAAACACAAAGTAATGAGCAATGAGTGTTCCTGGCGATATGAGAGAGGCTGAGACCGGGCAGGATTCAGGATCTCTCTGTTGAGACGAGTCATTGTCTCAACAAATATTTAATTTCCTGATATTTAAATGTGTGCAAAAGTGTGAGATTACATGGAAAGACAAAGGAACTAGCAGGACGCTCAAAGGACCTCTAGTATCTAAATACCAAATACATATACTGGTATACATCACATATATCAATATTATTATGTCAGAGCAGTTGTCTAATATAGTCACCATTTTTAGAAAATACTTCTTTTATTTCATATTTATGACAGTTTCCCTCCTAAACAGAGAGCGTCATTGTCTGCTACCTGGAAACTTTGAACAAGGAGCTCCACCTTCATTTACATCAGGCCACTGTAGCTGTGTCCCCCTGCTCGCTGTCTTTATGCTTGGCTAAGCCGATTCTCCCGGCTCTGGCTTCATTCTTGCTTTTCAAAAGACCAAATGTGGCCACATTGTTAGCGATACAATAAAATCAGAATGGCTTTAGCGTCCTCTTTTCAAAATTATAACCATGTCAACTTAAAATTCCCGGTGGTGTCGACAACCTTTTTAGATCGGTCACTTATTTGGGCGCCCTGGTCTCGGGTCTTGCACCTATGTAAAGTGTAGCAATGCAACAGTGTGTTTGCAGTAAAAGCCCTGCATTACAACATTTACTTAAGTAAAACTACAACAGTAATAACATCAAAATATACTTAAATGATCCAAAGTAAAATCACTCATTACGCAAAAAGTACCATTTCAGAATTATCTATATTTCATATAACAATAGTAAGAAGAAGAATACATGAATGTGTTTGTCACTTGCAGCTAGTAGATGTGGGGCTGATCTTTATATTTCAAACACTCATCTGATCTTAACCTATAATAATAAATCAGAATGTTTCATATTTTGAATTGTTATTGTGAACCTGGTAACGAGTAACTACAGTTATCATATAAATGAAGTGGAGTAAAAAGTACAATTTCCTGTTGGAACTGTTGCGCAGGCGAAGTACAAAGAAGCAGAAAATGGAATTTAAGTAGAGTACAAATCCAAGCATCAAAGCAAAAATATGAATACAAATAACTAAGCAGATGTATTTTTATTATCTGACATTAATAAAGGGAAGAAAAGGGGCGTTTAGCGTTGAGGGGCGCACTGGGCAGAAAATCCAAGGACAGTGTCACACGGCTTGGAAAATTAGCTCTACGAATATGTGGAGCATTTACTGCTTTGTGGCAAAGATGTCACAACAATATCAATAAGAAACAGATATAAATAATGAAAACATCAGGTCAGAACAGCTCTCTCAGTGGCGAGCCAACAGTCCCCTGCTGAGGGGCTGATGGTGAGCGTGTATCTGTATTGGCTTCCTCTACTTTAAAGGAAATGTTTAACTGCGTGGGTTTCAGGCTGCAGCCCTGCTTGTGTCACATACTGCTGGACATATATAAGCGTGTAGTGATAATGTGTCACAGCAGTATATCACACTGCTTTAAAGCCTCTTTGTCCCCCAGCCTCCTCCACTCAGGTCCACACTCCCCCGCGTCCAGGCCCATTATCCCAGGCAGCTGGTTTTGGGACCGGCTGGCTGGAGAGGAAGCTGAAAGTGGAGTCTAATTCACTTATTGATTCCTGTCCTGTGTTGCAGGATACTTCACAGCTTTAATCAGTGGGTGGTTTTGGGTTGAGGACCAGGGGTGAAAATAAGGGTACGGGGCCACCAGATGCAGTGATCGCAGGTGGGTCAAAAACGAGTTTGCTTTGTTTTCTTTGAGTCGTGCTTGTGTCGCTACATTCTGCGTTTAGTGGAGCAGTGAACAGTTTGAACTCAGCTAGTGATGATCAGAAGTTGGAGGTGGTGGTTATTTTGGAGTGAGGAACATACAACAAAGTGCTCGTGTTAGAAGATGAGACGAGATGGTTGTTGCAGCTGTGATTCTTCTCTTTGAACCATGGAGGAAAGAGACAGCTCAGTGCATGTGCACCGCTCCCAGTAGTCCTGCCACAATCAAATCACTCCCTGGAAGTCATGTTAACTGACCTTGCAAAGCACCGTCAGCGATGTGCGCTGGACGTCCTGCGCCAGTACGTCGAACCCTTTACGTTGAGTTTTATTTTGAAGAATTCAATTCGCCAAATCTAAAGAAAGAAGAGTGAGTAGGGAGCAATGATTGTGTCGCTGCAGCCAAAAGAAAAAAACCCCATTACACTGTGCACCCCCGCTGTTCCATGATGGAGAACTTTCTCAGTATGCTAACTCTCGGCAGTAACGGCTAGCAGCTGCTGCACACTTGTTAGCAGGCCGTGCTGTGTTCAGGAGCAGCTGAAATCATCATGTGATCCTTTGATTGCATATATTCATCCGTATATTCAGTTCATCTTTTGAATCAGCTTAATAATGCTGGCATGAAGAGCTTTTTCCCCCACTTCACCAGTATGTCGCGCTCTCTGGCGTGAGCAGGCCTGAGGTCTGTCTCGCAGCTACTTTTCTACCTGGTCACCTGTCTGTGGCGCCTTACTCCTACCGAAGATGTAAATCTTTACAAATGGGTCGTAAATATATAATAACATTTTTTCAGTTTAATTGGCTTAGAGAGCCGGGCGCTATAGTTTCCAGCAAATGTTAGGAAACAGTGCACCGGGGACTACTTTCAGCCACAGATTAATACACACTGCTGGGTATTTACAGCAGCAGGAAGGAGAGTGTGTGAAGGACTGACTCAAAAAGAACTACAGCGTCTGAGCGTTCACGGCGTGGCGACACGGCCAGTGGACTGAGACTTATATGATAGATTACAAGTCACTGCTGAATAATCTGAGCTATTTACTATTCACTTGATGCGGGAATCGCGGTCCTATTAATCTTCAATTACACTGCTGAGAGGATGACAGATAAAAAGAAGAGCAGGAAACAGAAAGGAACATGCTGTGCAGCTACTGGATAAGAGACACAGCTGGGGAAATCACCTGGGAACATCGGCACGACACTGCCGTCTGATTTTTAGCGATGCAGCACTCCATATTCAAAGGCTATGTGATGTGGTCTCTAATCGCAGCGCTGGGATCAGAACCCAAACCTAAATCTCTGATATTTGCTCATATTTGATCCAACTTTACCTATAGATTTCCTGGTGTGCGTTCCGCTGGTTCGGCTCTGGGAGGAACAGATCAGGTTATTAAGTCGGGTTATGGAAATAAACACTCAAATCTCTCTTCATCAAAAGAAGAAAACACACACTCCCTCTCCCCTGCTCACACACCACAGCCAGCTTCTCTTCACTGACTTCAGTCTATTCCCATCAGACGCGAGGTGTTTGGAAAACAAACAGTATTTTTACCCTTAGTGCCACTTGTCTTTGAAACAGATCATCTGAAAAAAAAGCTTCTTTATTTAAAATGCATTTAAAACATTGAACATGTGGGTACGCTGGCTCTACAGGAGCCATCAGGACGAGCAAGAACACATTTCCACGTCTGCCGATATGTTGTCGTGGTTAAGATTATGGCTTTCGTTTCATGGCTTTTTATGTTCTGCCAAAAAAACAAATATTCCTCAAGGGGTAAGTAAAGTTTTCTACTCTGGCGAAAAGTACATTGATGTTACAGTGCAGTGAAAAGTAGCTAATGAGATTCCGCACAGCGTGGCGTCGCTGCCAAAACACTGTTTGTCTGGATGGAGAACAAATGTAACACAGGCGTGCTAGGATCCTGCAGTATAGTCTCAGATGAGGTGACCAGCGTCCACCGCTGTGTGACTCTTTGCGGAGGCTTTAACTGGAAGAAGTGCAGCGAGGTCGGACGCTGGACGCTCACACACACCCTGCGACCTCTGACCCCTGTGGCCTCTCACCCCAGACCCTTCAATGCTCAACAGCTTATTGATCAAGCATGTGCCAAAAAGACAGTTTAGCAGGAGGAGAACACTGCGGAATAGAATAGAATAGAATAGACCAGACATTAGCATGAATTGTATTTGCTGTTGCCATTTTTAAAATTACAATCCTGTTTTATTCCCTTTGACAGCAAATCTCTGTGGGATGGGAAAACAAAGTGACAGTCGGGTTCACGGCGAAATCAACAAATCAACCACGAACAAAAGAGGAGAGGAGAAGAGAAGAGAAGAGAAGAGAAGAGAAGAGAAGAGAAGAGAAGAGAAGAGAAGAGAAGAGAAGAGAAGAGAAGAGAAGAGAAGAGAATGAGGTGAAGAAATGAGAAAGGGAAAACAGGCAGAATAGAGGCAGGAAATTGGAACAGAGAAGTCAGCTTCATCTATGTGGCTGACGTGTGCACAAGTGCACACACACACACACACACAGAAAAGTGTCACAATGTATTCACATACATGAAATCACGATGCAACCCCCCCCCGCGCTCACTTTAGTTTTCAGCATGCAAAGTATTTTGACCGCAGCTCAATCTTCACACCACTCTGACTGGCTCTCATTGATTTCCATGGTGTTAGATGGAGTGGCAGGGCCTGTGTGGGCCAATGAAAAGAAGGTGCACATGTGAAAGACTCGTTATGGCAAAGATTATCTCCGTGTGACACACACACACACACACAGGCTATCCAACCCAGCTGGAGAGAAGCTTTGGCTATAATGGCACCTGAATCCATATGTGGATGTGCATGCATTAAGACACAAATGTACACCTGTGTCGCTCTTCCTTGCGCTCACGCTGTAATAATTCCAGTTCTCACAAGCTCCACCTATCACACACACACACACGCGCACACACACACAAACAAGTATGCAATCAGAGAAATGCAAATCTGATTGTGTGAAAGCTAACAGCTATATGCAGGTGCGCAAATACCATAATATACTTGACAAACAGTGACACGCGCACACACGCTGCAACACACTCGAGCACAGGTTTGCGACACACACCAGCTACTGAACTAACAGGTTATAGCTTGCCCCATGGATTTCAGTAAGTGTGTTATTTTATCGCCTCTTTTCATCCTCTCCCCTCCCATTCTGCTCGGTGACAGGGGGGATATGTGCACCCTACTTTGTTGCCATGGATACCACAAACACCCCACATAGAAAATTCTACACAGAATAACAAGTGGCCAATTGCGTCTGTTTGCTCTCCAACAAACCTCAGGATTAGAGGCATTTTCTTGTCAGAGGCATAAACTATTTTTATGTTTGCAGGGAGAGAGAGGGAGGGGGGAGGAAAGGAGAGGAAAAAGAGGAAGGGTGGGGGGGGAGGCAAGAGGCACAGATATGAAAAGAGCATACTAATGCTGTGTGGTGACAGGTTTCTCCCTGCTCAGTGAGATGAGAGAGCTTGAGAACAGAGGAGAGAGGAAAAAGGAGGGGAAAAGAGATGCTCTTAAAAAGAAACTCAGGTGCTCAGGGCACCCTTAACAAATGAAGGGGAACATGACAGAGTGAGGCAGAGAAAGAGGGGGGCAGATCATTTCAAGTCCAGTTAACTGGGAGTGCTGACATTTGTAACAGGCTGAACAGGCGAGGTGAAAAGCAGGGTGGCGTTTAGTAGGGCACACCGAAGCTAAATGTTTCGAAAAGCTCTCTGGCTTTTTTCTTTTTTTTTCTCTTTTTTTTTTGCGCGTCTCTTTTAGATTAATTGACAAACACTCATCTGATGCCTCCTCCTAATTTCTTCCTCCTGCTCCGAGCCTCGGAGAACATAACCCCAGTGTGCAATGATGTCATTATGATACCATCTGTTTGCTGCAATGGCAGACGCAACATACACACACACACATTCAGCTTATGCACACACACAGATACACACATGCACATAGATAGCCGTGGATCAGATAACACGCGGGAGGAGAGAACCTATGACATTTGCACTGTATATCAGCCGCACACACGTCAGGTTCCTGCTGCATGTTTAATGCAGGCTTATTGTAAAGAGTAAAGGTGATTGTTGACACACTACAGGTAGCTTTGCATCTCAGATCCAAGTGAAGAATTAGTCCAGACTCCCGCTGTCTCTGCGCGCGTGTGCACACAGAGGACAGAGATGCTTCTTTCGCTGTCCAAAGACTACACGCTGTAAGTACCGTACTATAGCACCACGCCTGTCAAGGTCATGAGGGGAGATGCTTGATGCGGATGTCTGTCAATCCCATCCCCCATCTAGACAAGGACGCCCCCCCCCCCCCCCCCCACACACACACACACACACACAATTTTTACACCTTTATCATTTACTGTTGAGGCCAGCTTGGCTGAGATTCAATATGTGACGGAGAAGAATGACAGCCGCAAATGGTCAGCGGAGCTAAGGCGACGTGGCCTGTACTCAGATTACAACGCAGTTCCACACAAAGCCAGGTTTAAACAGTGGTAGGGCATGTTTGAGTGTGTATGCACATTCTCTCTCTCTTTATCAATGCAAATGCACACAGACATGAACAGAAAGACCTTCAGTCTGCTTTATGTTTATGGTGTATGTTTTATGCATATGCATACAGTAACCTGTCTGGAATCGGACTCATATCGGTGGATGCATTTTAGATATAAGTCCCTGAAAGGCTTCAATGAATATTCTCTCTGTTTTATGCTTCTCCATCGCACCCGATGTCCTCCATGTTTGTGTTTCTTTTGCTTTCTTGCCCAGATGTACACGAGGAGATCGGCAGCGCTCTGGTGTCCGTACGCTAAGGTTGAGAGTTTGTGAGCAAGTGATGGAGATTTCTGAGTGCTAATGTAGTGCTAAACCAGAAGCCACAGTGTGGAAACAGCTACCCGGGTGCCAAATGTAACAAAATCCACCCACCAGAACCTCCAAAGCTCACTAATTAACACTTTGGATCTCCTTTGTTTCATCTGCACGAAACACAAAGGGCAGAAAACCCACAAGACTGTAAAGAGGAAGTGGACGGCATGATGTTCAGAAAGTCTGTATTATTGTATAAATTGTCCTCACCTCTGACTTCATTTATAACCTCACTAAACACTGTCCTAACAGGTTTATGGTCTTGATCACTCGTCTCTTCTTCAATAAACTATGATGGTTTTTTGTAAAATACTAAAATTATGAGTTCAGCAGATGATAAAGCAGGTGTGCTTTAGGGCGTGGCTGCCTTGTGATCAACACCTCGCTATCAGACTGACCAAACTGTGCCCATCCATGGCACTGTGTACAATTAAATAGCCATGAACTTGTTTTAGGTTGTTGTCCATGCGTTCGTCTTCCGCCTACAAGCCTTTCACAGCGTGTTTTCATTTCATGGCAGTTGGTTGGTACATTTTGGTTGCCTGGATACGACTCTTTCGGCTTTCGGTTGTAGCAAAAGACACTCCGAGGAGTCGGCAGTTCATATTTCCACTAACTAACTTTTGTATTAAATTAAAAAATGTTCATTTAACAACATCTGCTTTGTGTTTCTGGTTCATGTGACCAAGTTGAAGTGCGTCGCCCAAATATGGTCACTTCCGGCTCCGATAAAAACCAAGATGGCGATGACCAAATTGGCAAACTTGAGGCTTCAGAACCAACCAGTGGTTGACAACATGGCACTTCTTTTTACAGTCCATGGTAAAATCAGCAGTTCTTTATCACGAGAGGTTGTGTACCAGACTATTTCTTGGTCAGGACGAGCAATAGTCTCTATGTTGGTTGCCTAGCAACTGGTCAAGACCATGAAATAGTCTGGTACATAACGTAAATCTTTTTTACTGGAAACTCTGCATTAACCCCATGTAATGGGTCAGTTCACTGAGGCCTTAGCACTGGTTTGTCCCAACCGTCCATTCCTAAAGCTCTGTCCGTGTCTGTCTCACGAACACAAAACAAATCTGTGTTCCCAAGAAGGACATACGACCTGTGCAGGTTCCCGAATTCAATAAAGCCCAACCGTATAAGATCCAAGTGTGATTTGACATGTGTGGTTCTGTTCCTACCCGTGTCAGACTAACCGTTTTGGCTTATGCATTAGATGTAGACTAACAGCAGGTACAAGTAAAGCCACATGGGCAGAGTTGCGTGCGGCGCATGCATGAACAGGCAGAACCGACGTAGCAAATGAATTTGGAGGGGCGTAATGAGAGACGGCGCTGGGCTCCGGCCCGATTTCACAGCCACATCATTAGGGCGAGGCGGCCCGGCCCCTGAATGAACACACACGCTCGCATGCACGCACACGCACACACACCGATCAGCGCAGCGGCCCTAGGAAAGACGAACAAGGTCAGTCGCCATGCCGCAGTCTAATGAGAGGTGACAGGTGAGAAGAGACGCTCCAGACTTTACCCATTAAACTTACATTTTTAGGGAGTGTTTGCGTGTTTCCCTGTGTGTGCACGCACACGCTTCTGAATCCTAACCAAATCCTACATGACAGATACTGTATGTGCACACACACAAAAGGAATACACACAATACCCTCCCTGTGACCTTCATGTACTTCCTGGCAGGCAGGTGTTAAGGCTGTAGGGGCTGAGTTGAGTGGCCAACAGGAGATGGTGCTGTGTTATTTATCAGCATGTCCAGGCGTCATAAATGACTCCGTTCGCTGCAGGTAACTCAGCGCGCACACAAACGGACACACACACACACACACACACACACACACACACACACACTGTTGCAGCTTTGGCTTCACTTCCAGTGCAGATTGTGGTAATATATGTATGTGTGTGTGTGTGTGTGTTAATGTGTTTTGTTCAATGATTCAATGTAGCCCAACCTAAATGATGCTAATCATTTATTTAATAGGTCCAAATCTGTGTCAGAGTCATCTCTGGTTATTTACACTTTTATTATTGAACAGAAGAAACAATGGACTTTGGAGAAACATCAGAAATGTTCTGGAGGTGTGTGTCACTGGCCCAGGGAAGCCTGCAAGCTATTGAGTCTGCCATTAGCAGAGCTCTTTTCCCTGGCCAATGGTTGTTTGCTGGCACAGTTCAATAAGCTGCGGTGCAGGAGAAGTCATAAGTTGTAATAAGAAAGAGACCTGGATTGGTTGATCTCATCCGGTTATGATGGGAAGTTGTCTCACACACACACATCCATGCATGAGCAGGCAGAGCGACTTGGTCCGTGTCCAGATGGCTAACCTTAAAGACAGCAATCCGCAGCCGTCCCCGCCGCCGTAACTCTCTTGATGACTGGTAACACGGGACGCATCTGACATTTCTGGTGACAGCCTCGAGCTTAACGAAGAAGCGAGGACGCCTGATAATCACCACTGTGACACCATTAAGGCAACGTTTAGGGACCTCCCTCAGACATATATCTGAAGATGAAAGAGATGAGTGAAAACCCACATCATCGTTTCATGTCGGCAGCTAACTGTCACTGCAAAGCTGCCACCGCCGTGGTCACTTACAGTTTGCTGGTTACAGTAGCGTCACTCTCTTCCCAGACGAGACACTGACTAACTCCGGCTGCTGTCGTCCTATCTTTCTCGGCAGAACATTGTGACTCCATCGTCTCTTTTACTCATATCTTACTCATTTCAGATGCTTCTCTGCACACACTCAAAGCACCGCCCCAGAATAGACTTATTGTGGGTCCCTGCTTCATATGTCTCTAAAGAGCTTTTGTTATGTGACATTCTCACTTTCAACACTCTGAAAAAAGAGTGTGTCCTAGAATAACGATACAATATGTGATGTCCTTGAGGTTCAGTGGGCTATGAGAGCTGAAATCCTGCGCAAAAATCTTTTTTTCTTCCTGCCTCCATCACTCCTGCCTCCCTCTTTTATAAGCAGTCTAGTAAAGCAGAAATGCCATAAAAATAATCTTTAAAAAAATAATGAGAAATCGTACGAAAGGCTTTTAAAGGGGAGGGCGGCAGGGAGGCGGTAATATAACTCATTTTTTTACCAGAGGTGCCCCTGAGTGACTTTCTTATCCTGTTAGTCACTGTTGTAACATCATGTTCCCTTACCAAATGAAATTAAATCAATCACAACATGATCATCAGTTGCCTTAGTGTTTTCAGCCGTCCACTTTTCTATTTCCAACTGAGCCCATAACTATATTAATAACTTATTAAATCGGATTATTACATTACGGGCATGCGTGCATTTATATATGTGAGCACATCATCTTCTCTCCGATGGATTTGCCCTGCAAATCAAGTTAATCACAGCATTGAAAGCAATAATGAGTGTGGCATGCTACTCAACAAACTAACAAACCCATTAGCTAGTCTGCCTGTCTCCAAATCCAAAACCTTACATTCATTAGACAGTAATTCAGAGCAGAAAATGAGATTGAGATCCTTGATGCTACAGAAAAACACATCCCTGTCCAAAAAAAGCCGCAGCACGCGGACGGCCGAGACAAGATCGAAAAACAAATTTCTAATTTGGTCCATGAAGTGAAATAGGAGTTGATAATTAGTCGGGGATAAGAGGGAGATGCTCCAGACACACGCAGCAGAATCACTTTTCAATCCATTCCTCCAGCCGCCCAATTTAACGCAGCTGCAGGAGCCTATAGTGCCGCGCCGTACTGTATGTGCTTATGTAACTCCAGGAAGCACGGGTGTGAAAAATGGTGTCGTGAATCCATTTTGCAGGTTTCTACACTTTGCTTTGGGAATTTAGGGCACTCTTCCAGTGTAGTACATCATCATGATCCAATTCATACCGCCTCCTCCAGGTATGTGTGACAAAGGAGGCCATCTTGGAGCCACAACGGTGTCAAGTGTCTCTATAAATCTGTCTTTCTATAAATGTTGTGTGTGTTTGGAAGGATGCCTGGAGTGTATTTGGCGCCTGACACGCGGTCCAGCAGCTTCCCTCCTCTCTACTTGCAAGTATCAGCGACCGGCGGCGCTGCATGCGTCCAAATCAACAACAGCCATCTCATCTCACCACTCCATCACTGGCCCCCACCACCACCACCACTACCACTATCACTACCAATATCTCCTCCATCCCTCAGCCTGTCATTTTAACTGTCAATCCTTCCCTCCATCAGCCCACCCCTCGCTATCTCCATCACTCTGTAGCTCCTCTGGTAAACCTTTCAAGCCATCTTGTCATCTTGCTGCTCGTGCGCTACCATTCTACATCTTTCTACTCCAGCTCTGTTAACGTACCCCCTCTGTGCTTTACACGCCAACCTGGGCAGTGATGGGGGCTGGAGGGAGGAGGGGTAAGCAATTTGGGAGGAGAGGGATGGACAGAGGAAGATTTGTTAGCGTGACGACGGGTTGGGAGACGTTTCAATCCCCAAACCTCTGTGAAGGCCGTTTCACCAAACTGTAATAACTGTAATGGCCGTGGGTTATGGTAATTTTTCAATTAATCCAGATGAAATGTGGGTAATGTTATAGGCGCGGCGTAGGCATGTATGGCAAGGAGCTTCCCAGACTTAAATGAATCGAATAAAAGAAATAAATAACTTTAATGGTGCATAATCATCGGCATTAATGTCAGCGTAACGAGCATCATCCTCATCACCAGCAAATTATCCCCATCATAAGGTATTTTGACGGAATGTAATTTTAACATATTTAACCACTGTCGCTGGCACGGCGCGCCTTCAAACGTCTTCCTCACCCCCCTCCTCACATGTAGCAGCAGCAGCAGCAGCAGCACCTCCACCTTTGGGAGCTAAGAAGAGCCGTAACAGTCTGAATGTTCATATAATAAACCACTCTTAAGTAGTTGACGTTGAAATTTAAATACTATTGAATTTACAGCAGTGAAACACAGCCAGTGACCCCTTTATTAGGAACCTGTACAACCTGGCGGAACGGCTGCACAGTGAATTCTCTCTTTAGAAGTCGATGTTTTAGAAATGTGTAAATCAATTCACGTTTATTCACAAGGTCACATTTAAACGAAGTGTTGCGCCGAACAACGCTGCACAACAGAGAGGTTTTCATTCGTCTTGTTTTATATATTAGAAACACCTCTGTATATATCAATAAAGTAATGCAGGCAAGTACAACAAAGCCGCTGACTGTGACCTCAGGGCTAAAACATAGAGCTGCTAATTTTTTAAGAAAAACACCTGCGTATGAAAATAAGAGCAGTTATGATGAAAGTGGACTTTCGTCGTACTGGGCTGCATTAAACTGTGCGGGTGTCGCTCGTAAAGTGGCCATTGGATTGATTTTGCTTTGAAACACGTCCGCCTGACTCGACGTGGCTCGCTGCAACCTTTTATAGAATTTCCAGAATGTTCTTTTAAGTCGTGCACATTTAAAAAACAAAAAACAAAACTGCAGTGCTCAAAAGCCGCCGTCACGTCGCCCCAGCCGCAATGAAATAAGCCACAGTCAGGTCAAAGAAACGGTGGTTGCGTTAAACCGGATCAATCCGACCTCTCTCCTGTCAGGTTACGTCCTGTCAGTCACATGATCCCAGAAACAAAAAGCTGGATGAGCAGCGAATGGAAACCTCAATGTGTGAGTTTCTCTTTTGTAGCGCGCCACTCGAAAAAAACCTTGAGTCAAATTACTTTGATGTAATAAATTCGGTGTTGTATTCAATTTTAACATTACGTATGGCGTGGTTGGATTTCAGAATGAGCAAAGCGTTAGTAGACAGCTGCCTTATAAAGTTCTGCTTCCTCTAACCTCTCTTTCTCTTCCCTTTCATTGGATTCCGCCTTTCGCCAGCACGCTCTCGGGTCAGAAGAAGCTCCGTCTTTATTGTACATTCACACTCTGCCATAACTCTGACATTCTGCTTGACATTCAGGTAGCATAGCAACATGACAACATGCCCCTACAGCCTGGTGTGAGAATATAGATGCTTTTTGAAAAGGTTGACAAGAGAGAGGGAGAGGGAGAGATAGAAGAGATGGAGGAGGGCGAGGAGGAGGGGTGGAGAGCGGAGCGAAGCCCTCCGCAGATTTGCTTCTTCTCCTTTTCAACCCCACTCCAGAATCCCATTTGAAATTTAAAGCACCTTTTTTTTGTGTGTGTGTTTGAAAATACCTTAACACGCGCTGCCATAAATACTGCCCACAGGGAGGGCTTCAGTTCCCCCTGCCTACTTGCATGATTCAACAGGGATGAGCGACTATAATGGAGGCCACACATGTGCACACGTTCTGTCCGTATGTACCCTTCTGACAACATCCATAAATTATATAGAGAATAATTCATAGACAGTACACATATATAAATGTATATATCAATCACACTGTAAGTGTAAGTTTGTGTATTTACTGGGCTGTATATATGAATACATATATGTTTCTATGTAAAACTCACTGTTCACTCTTGCATGTATTGTATTGATTCAGTATGCATAAGGAGAGAAATGAAAATAAATGATTTCTGTTGTAAAAAGGTGGTGGAAAAACCCCCAGCACACATAAAACATGTACGGCTGGTCAGAGGGGTTATGTAAATGCAATTTTTTTTTTCAACATGGAATCTTATTCATAATTCATAAAGATTAAAGATGAATTTCATATGAGGCCGGGCACCGTTCGATTGGCCCTTCTCCCCATTAGAAATGCTATAGCCCAAAGAGCTTCTCCTTTCTCAATGATTAGAGGGAGACCAGATCCTTTCCCTCCTGACCGAATCAATATATCTCCTGATTTGATCTTTGCCTGTTAGCCTCCATTTGCTGGGAGGAAAATCAGCCCAGGATGGAATATCACTGTCTCTGACGACACTCGGCCTTACTAGTCACTCGTAAGGGTCCGCGGGAAGCTCATCCCCCTCCTCGTCACAACTGCTCCGTCATCACTATTTCATTTTTCAGTAGGTAGGGTGTGCCGTTACAGGCTCCCAGTCGCCGCCGTTACAGTTATGCAGTGTGTTGCCAAAGTGCATGTCAATGTTGAGAAGTTGCGATATGTTTTTGTGAAGTAAATACATAAAAACCTGTTAATTAATACGTCAAGTCAGGAATGCAGCTATGACACGTCCTGATGTCCTGTGTTTGTTACATTTACCTCTGTCCTGCTGTTAAAGTTCAAATTTGAGCATTAGTCATTTCATTTTATGCCACATTATACCCACTCTGCAACAGATTACAGGAAAATATTGCACTTTTGTTATTCCATTCGTTTCCATATCAATCATATGATGAGTCTACAGTCTAAGTTCCATTGTGAGGGATTATAGAAAGCAGTTCAAATCAGCCTCACCACTCCATTAGTGAAATGCTGCCAACACATTATTGCATCAGTGATAACCATCCAGTATACAATCTTTAATGCATTAACAGTCACATGTTATTTATACCACATTTGAAACTTAATGTACATTTTGCTAAATTTACTTTAATTTTTTAATTTTAAACAGTGAGGTGCTGCTACTTTAGGAGACATCACAGTTTCAAAAAGATCTGTTTCATGATCTGACTGCAGCGATTCAATGTTTTTGCTAGGTTAAAGGAAATGTAATGTTTTGGGTCAAAAATACTTTTTTATGAAAGTTAGGGTCCTTCATTGTTGTAATAATAACCACAAGGTTAAAGAGCAGGACATTTGTCTCAACACTGTCAATGTGAATATGACACCATACGCTCCCCCATGCCCCCCGCTTTAGTCCACTCTGTAGCTATGGTTTAACTCTTCATGTGTTTACTTGATGTAAACGCATCACTACCAGTGCTCCGCAGTGGGAATGTCTCACCAGACACCAGATTAAAAACTGTATACTGTGAAATACAGAGAGAGAGAGAGAGAGAGAGAGAGAGAGATCAGCTGCTGGTAGGTTTGATCAGCATTCAGGTTCATTTATTTGTTAAAGAGATCAGGGAATAATCCCGTTTTTTTTTTAAAAAAAAAACTAAGTTGATTAAGAAACAGGAAATGAACATTAATGCCCCGTGTCTGACGTTACAACAATCTCCTGTTTGCATCAGCTCTGCTACCCATCATCAATGCAAGTGACACAAAAAGATCTTTTGGCAATCTGTATTCAGACAACACGCCACCCACTCCTCTCCACAAACCTGACTGCAACCTACATGTTGACTGTAAACCCATTAATGGCTTTTCCCATCAAACTTTAAGATGAAAAAAAAAAAGCTAAAAGGCCACAAAAAGTGCCTCATCTTCCCAGAAAGGAACAGCAGGCCACTCCAGACTTTATCACTGACTCCATGATGCAATTAGCCATCACGGTGGTGCAGCTGTGGTTCTGCTGATTGTATTAGAGAATCAGTGATGTCTTTCTGGACAAAACCCCAGAGATTGAGAGAGGGACGCTCACGCAGCCCTAAAACACAATAAAGACAAGTGGCAAACCCACAGCTCTCTGAGGGGCTGCTCTTGTTAGGGCCGGCGCTGAAAAACGAGAAGCAAAGTTTTTTTGTTGTTGTGGGTAGGTTTGCTTTTTTTTCTTATGGCTGTGGTTTTACGGCCCAGGGGTCGTTATCTCTCAAACACAGAGAGAAACCGAGAGTCGGCTTCAAACAATGCGCATACGCACGCACCGCCGCACTCGCAAAACTTACAGAAGGACACAGGGGACTGCTGTAAGGAAGCCCCCCAGGGGGAGCGAGGTGACTTTTGACTTGGCCGGCAACATATCATACCCCCGAACACACACACACACACAGATCAAGCATCACAATCACCATCCTCACCCACCCCTGGGGGACACAGAAAGAGGGGCAGGCAGGGGAGATAAGCACTGACACCTCTGTCTTTACCCCCCCCCCCCCCCC